>WOGN01001825.1:3404-19187 GCA_015342105.1 Leptinotarsa texana
AAGATCATGTCGAATACTTTACAACCCTAGAATATGAAGTCAACGTCTTCACCTACTACAAAATGACAGAACATTCAATAATTTCTTGATGGCACATTAACATCGATATTCCTAGAAATATTCTTCTTGAGTTAGTTTTTGTTTATTAAATCGACAAAAAATATCAGTACGACAACGTACATCATTGTTTAGTTAGAATTTTCTCATTTAGTTTTCGGTTTTACTGATAGAAAGGTACCACATCAACAATCTTTAAAACGGTTAAATCTCGTCCATTGGAAGGAAAATTTGAAGCGATTTTTATTTTCGGTGCGACGCGTAACTTTCACGAGACCGAAAGTATTTTCAATGAACGATTTCCGAATCGTCCTATCTGTAGAAAATATTTGAGATATTTGAGGGAACTTACATCCAAATTCAAAACTACCGGTAGTGCACATAACAAAAAGCCCCCAGGTCATTCGTTCATTCTGGAAGCAAGTGGAAATAATTGATAAGATGGTAGAAAATCCTGAAGAGTCTACTTATTCCATCGCGAATGTTTGCGAGGTGTCTCCTTCTACTGTGTGGAGTCTTTTAAAGAGGAATAGGTATTATCCATTCGAAATCAAAATGGTACACCAATTAAATGAAGATGACCTTGACCGAAGAACAAAATTCTGCGAAGTCATAACGGAAACCATTGCAAGGCATCCTAATGAATTCGATATGGATATTGTATTCCAACAAGATGAAGCACCACCATATTACGCCAGACAAGTAACAAACTATTTGGATACTACTTTTCCCGGTCGTTGAATTGGCCGTCGAATTCCTACAGAATAACCAGCCCGCTCGCCAGATGTGGACTTTTTTATGGGAATATTTGAAGCAAAAGGTGTACGAAACTGAACCTGCTTCAATATTGGATACACGGCAGAGAATAATATATATTTGTAGAGATATTAACGTTACTGTTTTCGAAAATGTTCCACATGAAATATCAGATAGGCTGTTCACATGTCAAGGCAATCATTTCGAGTAACTTCTGAACTGACCTCGAGCTTATTACCTCATATTATGCAGTTAAATGTCAATGTATTCAGTTTTGGAGTTGACTCGTTCAGAAAATAAAAGGCAGGAGGACATTAAAAAAAGCACTTTATAATATTCATCCATTTTACATGTTTATTATATGAGTATTTGGTAATTGCCTAAAAACTATTCGGCTAATGAAAACTGAGATATATAATGAATTATTGTGATTTGTGGAGGGTTCCTCACAAAAAACATTATTGTAAATATTTCCCGTATAAAAAATATAACTCACTCAGCCTAATTTGTGGTCACCTACAAACCATTTTCGAAGTTATTACTAATCAAACGTGCAGGCCAGATCATATCGTCATAGGATTTGAGAAAGCGGAGAGACACATCTGGTTATCTGAGCCAGATAGACATCTGTCCATCTTGCTGGATCGCCAGCGAAGTGTATATACTCATACATGAATAGAACAATACAAATTGACTGAAGCCAGCCAAAAAAGTTATTGAATTGATAGGACGTATGTTGAAATAGATTTCATTCTATAATTATAGTTTATATTTTTATATGGAGGTGGAGTACTAGTACTAAGGTATAGAGATATGTTCAGAAAATGAGGTAAAGGTAGAATACATAGTACATTTCAATTAACACGGGTTATACTGAATGCGTCATTTGATATGGGACAGTATTTCCTATGAACAAATTAATAGCACCCCAATGAGCAGTTCATTGAGTCTTATACTGCAAATATTCAGTATCCTTCACTAGACTAACCTTCTGAAATGGTTATAAAGAACAGACTGGTACTATACCTCTGAAAGTTCAATATTATTGCTGAGAGGCAATATGGTTTCAGAGAACATTTTAGTTTTCAGGACACTATAGCCCATTTGACTACTTCAGTCTATGAAACTGTTAATCATGAGCATGTCTGCCTAGGAGTCTTCGTCGATCTTACAAAGGTGTTCGAAACTGTAAGTCATTAGCTAGATCGGCTTGAGCACCTGGGCATTAAGGAGAGTTTTATAAATGGCTGGACACGAAAAGTAAAACTGAATGGTGTTCTTAGTGAGAAAGAAAGTGTTACATGTGGTGTACTACAAAGGACCAGTACTTTTTGCTGTAGATACTCTAAAGATGCAGTGATTCATTAACAATTAATGTTGAAAAACCATAGTTATACCTTTCACATCATATATAAATCATTAAACAAATAAATGAACTGATATGAAATGAAGATAAGTGTCTTTGGCCTGAAACTCGGAAGCTCATCTGTTTTTTATGTAACAATTTTTTATAATAATAATACTCTCCAATAATCACATTGTGTATCGTTTCAGTGAATCATATATGTTTAATTCCATAACTTCATGAGAAAAAGTGTTTTTTTTTGTTGGAATTTTTTTCCAGTTCGTATTTGAAATAAACTCCTACGTACTCTTTAATTATGTTGATTACTTTGCCACATTTTGTTGCATGATAATGGCGAAGTAGAAGGTCAAAAAGCTTTTTACCATCACATGAGACGTTTCATCTCTGCCAAGAAGCTCATCAGTTGACTGATTTCTATTCTCTTAGACCTCAAGTTTTTCGAATTCAAACAAAATCTCTTTACAGGCATAAAAAAGCTTACAGTTTAGGTAGAAGTATAGAAGTAGTTATTGTGTGTCAGATAGATTAGACAAATTCATATTCCTAGATACTTTGGGTACGTGTATTTCATTAGATATTTTTGATGCCACTGGTTATTTTCAGTGGTACCTATCTTCTGTATTACTGCAATACCTTTTCTATCAAAACGAAAGTATTCATCTGCAAAATTTCCATTATAGAATGAGAATATTCATGGCTTGATTGACTCATATGTTTGCTCAATAAACAATATATCCATTTCAGTGTTTTTCATTCGAGAACATGCACTTCCTGAAGCGCTACAATTTACTGAATTAACTGTCACTGTTTTATTGACCCTCATCTTGAACACGAACATCTTGTTCTATTTAAAGAGTTAGGTGAAGTAAGACGATTTGGATTACATACAGAATAACAGGCAGTCCTAGAATGTATCCTTTCATTGATCGACAACGTTATCAAGTGACAAGAATTGTGTTTCACGACAATTTGGCGACATAATGGACTTTGGATTATATTATCTCAATTCACGTTTTGCTTCTCACAAGTCTTATTGAGAAAGAGGATTTCTGAAAAGAACACATGATGAAACGAAATGATATTGACAATAATAATAATATGTTTTATTACCCAAAAAACATCAGGTCTTATTGACAAAGCTACAAATTTTCATCAGTCATCATAAACATATAAAACCTATATATTCACTAAAATCAATGAATAACACTTAACACTATTCATTCTATATTATAGCAGTTGCAGATAACATAAATCCTAAACTACAGAAAAAAATCAATGAAAGGAAGTGAAACTTATATCTGAAATGGAGATGTTTTCAGTCGTAGACCCGGGACAGAGATATCAAACTATTCAAATGTATAAGAGAAAATCTATGATATTGAGTTGTGTTCGGAGAAATCGGTAGAGTCGATTCAACTTCATGCACGAGTCAATAAGAATATTCTTGGACAGTCAAGCGACGTTGGAAGCACTTGGCTCCTACAGAACATCGTCTAAATTGGTAGCAAATTGAAACCACTCCCTTGCAAAGAAAGGTGCAGCTTCATAGAACCAGGATCTGTCATTGGCATCGCTTTAGACTTTGCTGAACGAACATTGAACACCTGGATATCGATAAGATGTATGAACTCTTCGCAAAATCTTCCAGAATTGCCTCACTCCAAAGCGTTCATGTACCCCTCGAAACCAAACAGTTGTTGGACGGCACAAGGGATTAACTACGATGTCCAACAGGACTTCTCACATCACAGGTCACTGTCATTGAGACCATCATGTGCAGAGACTCCGACTGTCGAAAGACAATGTGTGTCGCCTCTGTTGGGAAATGATGAAAGAGTAGATTACATACTTTGTGCCTACCCGCTGAGGATTGAAACAGGTTTTCAGAGTTTGGTAGAGCTGTACTTTCACCATCTGACCTGAAAGACCACTCACCATAAAAACTAATCGGCTTCGTTAAGAAGCTGAGTTTATTTGGTCTAGTGTGAATAGGTGTGAGCCACAATCAACCCTTGCGGGTTGGGTGGAGGTTGAATAGATCCACTCACCTTTGACCTAACCTAACTCAACCTATATCTGAAATGAGATTTATTTGCAAATATGAGTGGATTTTTTGAAAATTATAATTTTTTTCTGGAAGAGTAGTTAAATATAGTCAAAACATAGTACTACAGAAAATACACAACGGAACAAAATAAAACTCACATTTAAAATTAAATTATGGTGAACTTCCTGAAAAATATTGCTTTTTCTGTTGGTGATTCACATTATGTGTGTATAGTTGAAAGTTTCCTTGAAAATAAAAACATTAAATAAAGTAAGGTTAGCATTATATCTGAGACAGAAATAGATCTTTCGGCAATAATTTCATTTGATAATTGATATTTTATAGAAGTAGTTGAGAAAATACACGAACAGAAAATGTAAAACTTTGAAGAACCTTTGAAGAAGATTGTATTCTCATTTGTTGACAAATGAGAATACTACGTAGCAATTGTCAAATATGTTGCCATTTCGCCACTATTCAGCAGACTGATATAGGAGAGCATCTTGTATTACATCGAATGTTTCAGTTGTCAATCAACGACATTGACATAATTCCATATTTCAAAACTCCTTTGACATCTGTCGAAGAAGTAAAGGAATAAATAATCAAAAAGGAAAAACTGTCAATATATCAGAATGTTTTGTCCATTTCTGAAGACGAAGGCAGATTTTGGTTTCCAAAATGTTAAGATAAGTATTGTATTATTCCTTAACAATTTTTTTGTTAGGCAAAATTGTTTAATACGACTAGTAACTTTGATTTTTCTTTGTCAAAAATACTTTGATTTTTACGCAGTAACTTATCGAGGTAAACTAAAAAGTTTGCATTTCTACACTTGTATAAAATTCTCCATCACAATTTTTATATTTTTCAGATTGTGGAAGGCAACAAATACCAAAAAAAGGTCTTTAAATAATCCCAATTTTATTATCATCAGTTTTCAAATTCGCAACACGTGTTTCGCTATATAAGGGCCATTATGAACATTTCAATTATACTTGATTTGTATTTGATATATTAACAATTTGAATCATATTTTCATGTTGGGTAAACGTATTATCACGATCATAAACGATTGATCTAAGGCACGGGAGTTGGCGCAACCTACGAAGACACTGGAATCAGAAAATATCAGTTGCTGTAGATTGTTTATTTATATATGAAAGTAGTCCCGACCTATCGAATGTAGGAGACATTTTTATTCTTTTATTTCACACGTTTTATATTAGCTTCACCTATATGTATGTATGTATGTATGTATGTATGTATGTATGTATGTATGTATGTATGTATGTATGTATGTATGTATGTATGTTTATATGTATGTTTGTTTCTAACTCTCAAGCTTGAGATCCGCGAAAAGCTCAAGCAAGATCAAAATAAAAAACATATTTCAAGAATAATAAGTGCTAGCGAAATTGTGTACTACAGATGAAATATTTTAATATTTACAATTCACCGTGATTCAGTACAGAAAAAAGTTTTGAATGCAACGGAAGATACATTTTGAAATCTGATTCGATTATTTGAAAGCAAACCAGAATATGTATTTCAACAATTACAACTTTTTCGTAAATTGTTCACCATTCAGTTGCTGCAATATTTAAAAAAATCGAAAATTAGATTTAAGGTGCTTGACATACATATTAAATCAAAAGATTGATTCGAAAAATGATATTATTCACTGAAATAATATTTTAAGTCTATTGATATTTTGAATGAAACTTCAAAACATCAAGACTGAATTGTTTTTTGAAATTATCACTGAAAATTTTATGTTTCTGTTCCCTCTGTTGGAGACTTACTGCTTCTCAGTATTTCTATAGAATTTGAGACCTCAAACTTTATTATGTTGTTTGAGAGGAATTTTAGATTCGTGTGCCGTCTGTTAAAGATTTATAATACTAGTGACTAGAACTTGAAAAAAATATATTTTTGACAATAAACCTGACTAAAAAGTGAAAAATGAATATAGTTTAGAAAATCTAAAAAACACACTTTTAAAGAACATCGAACTGAAAAATAGTTTTCAAAATATGCTTGAAACAATAACGAACGAAAAATACTAGTATTATTGTGAAAAAAGTGTGGGCGTTTTGTGCCACGTAATATGCATGACGTTTACGGTCTATCGCAGGGGAATTGGTTAGAAGGTTCTAGAAGATATGCTTAAATCTATCCTCAATGGCAGCATCCTTCCCATAAAATATTTGCTCGACTTCATCAACGATTACGAGAATATGGTTCATTCGACAAAAGAACGCAGTATTGTGGTCGCCATCGAGAAATATGAACACCACAGCTTGAGGAACCAGTATTTAATTTGATTGAAGAACAACCTACTATCAGTGCTAGAAAGATAGCTTTCCAGCTAAATGTTGATCATATGACGGTATTTCGAATTTCAAAGGAACAACTCTTATACCCTGCAACGAGTACAGGCACTGTTACCGCGAGATTTTCCGAACCTTCTTGAATTTTGCAATTGGATACTGATTGATTAAAAGAAATTGTGACTTCTTGAAGACGATACAATTCACAAACGAATGTAGTTTTTCTTGGGATAAGATTATTAATTTTCATAATTACTCCATATGGGATGATGAAAACCCTTACGCTATAGTCGAAACCAACCATCAGGAACAGTTTTCTCTCGATGTGTGACTTGGAGTCATTGGGATGATATCATTTGGCCTCATTCTCTACCTCCTCGATTAAATGGTGAGGCACACGTTCAATTTTTAAGAGAAGTGCATCCAATACTGCTGGAGGAAATTCCTTTGGGCGTCAGAAGGGATGTGTTTTTTATGCATGATAGGGCTCCCGCCCATTTCAGTCAAGTATCACGTCAGCATTTAACTAAAACATATGCAAATCAGTGGATAGGTCGAGGACGACCACAGAACTGGCCCGCTCGATCTCCGGATCTCAATCCTCTCGACTTCTTCATTTGGGGCCATTTACAGCATTTGGTTTATCGTACTCCTGTTCGCGATGTACAAGAAACCGCATCATCGATGCGTGCAGGGTAATCAGAGAGACTCCAGGAATATTTGTGCGAATACGTGCCTCAATGCGCTGACGTCTAGAAGTATGCGTAATCTCTGAAGGTATACATATTCAACATTCACTATGATTTCTACATGTTGTGTTTTTTGTTATTAATAAATTAGTTTTGTTTATTACCCTTTAATCATTTAATGCAGGTAATAACTACAAAATAACAATACATCCAGTTCGCAGTTCAGACGATGTATCTCTGTAGTTGTTTCTGAAATAATTTTTTGCTGCGAACTGGTTTATTTTGGGCAGAAAACTCAACAGACATTTCTTTTTTAGAATGAAACAGGCTATCGGAAATGAATATTTTTAAATGGTAAACATGATAAGACAAAAAGTTACATTGGAAATAAATTTTAGGGGTTACGTTTTCCACCCCTTACAACCATGGGGTGAACCAAATAAATTACTGGCTAAGTGTCTTTTCGGTAGTACAAAACGTCAGGTTAATTTCAATATTGTAACTTTTTCAGTTCTTGTGAAAAAATTGTTATACAAATTTTATGTACCCTCTTTAAGGGGCTGTATCTTAACAAGGGATACTCCAATGAAGTTTCTTTATATGAAAGATCGTATCTTTTTTTCGATGAGAAATCACCTTATCAAATGTTTTACACTTATTCATTTACACCCTGTATAAAATTCTACAATGAAAGAAGAACAACATAACAATAGTTTATACAATGAAATATAAAAAACTTACATGGGGAAAATATTTCATAATGAAGAAAAGACAATTGTTACACATTACTAAAGAACAAATGGTCACAAAGACATGTTAATAATAATGAGAAAAATTTTTTTTTTTAAGTTGTAAAAATGATGCAAGTTTATAACATCATATCTCTTCCCATAGTTCAATATTTTATAGATATAATAATAATAATAATGGTCTCTTTTATTTACAAAAAGAAAATAAAGTAGGTATTTCACATAATTTCAACCTAGAAATAAAATATTGGAAATAAAAGGCGAAGTTCAATTCATTCAGCGAGAATATCGCTGATGACTTGTTCTACCACTTATCCTTAAGCTGTCTTCACTATCAGAGTTTGTAGTCCGTACCTAATTTTATTTAAATTCAGTTATGGATGTATGCACATATACACCGGTAGTAAATAGTATATTTCACATTTTACCTGTCATTGTGCTGATTCTAACAGTAATGTCTTAAATGCTACTTTAAAACGACTTTGGTCCAATTTTTTCAATTCAGAAGAGATGTTATCATACAGTTTTGCAATCTGCTAGCTGAATGAGCGCATGGATATTTAGGTTTTGAAGAAAGGGGGAGTTAATGTTCCCTAATGTTTAAGTTGTGGATATCCGTGCGGTATTTGATTTTATGATAAATGTAAGGAGGTGCTTTACCAGTAATAATTTTACGATACATACATGCACTATGGAGATGTCTGCTGTTTTCCATACTCAACCAACTTTCAATTTTCTTTCAATACATTAAATATGCTACAAAAACTACAAAATCAAGGGATGAGAGTAATCTTGAGAACAAATCGCCGTACTGCCATAAAAAGTATGCTTGATTGTTTGAATTGGTTATCAGTTGAAAGTAGACTCTACTATTTTACAATGACTCTAGTATACAAAATTGTGAATGGAATGGCACCAGAATATTTTAAAGATTACATCAAATTCAATAAAAACATTTATAATTGTAATATAATAATATAAATATAAACAGACCGGCATGTGGAAGTACCAAGAATTCATTAATTTTCAAGGGCTTCCACGAGTTCAATGAATTACCTGAAGAAATAAAAATAATATCCATTTTAAAGGATTTTAAGAGAGCACTCAAAGAATTTGAATAAAAGTAATAGAATACAAGTTGTACAGTTATGTGGAATTATTTGAGACATTATTCGCTATCATTTTTTTTTCCTTTATTGCATTTATTGTTTTTTCATTTATTGCTTTTAATTGTTTTTAATTGTTCACTATGGTATTTGTATCTGTAAAGAAACCAAATATCACTGTTTTAATAGTAATTTGATGTATATATGTACCTATATTTCATTATCTATTTAAATGTTACTTAACATATGATACGGAAATCTTTATATGTAATGTTCACTATGTTTATATGCTAGTTTAAATCTCAAATTGTTTGAATTTAAAATTTTCTACATACATATTTTTATATTTCATTGTGCTATATATACTCTCATAGATATGTATATTAGGTTTCCTATTTCAATAAAGATTATTATTATTATCCTTTGGTGCCTCCTTATTCCATGTATTAGCCGAAGACACGAGTTACGTATTTTCTGGATATTTTCTGGGTATTTATAGTTTGTGGTTAGATTCGGGTGATGTTATGAACTTCCGTCGTTTTTACCACCTTAAAAAATATCTTTCTTCATTATTATTAACATGTTGTGACCATTTGTTCATTGGTGATATGTGACAATTTTCTTTTCACCATAAAAAAAATTCTTCTCCATGTTAATATTCTATACTTCATTGTATTAACTATTGTTATGTTGTTCTTCTTTTATTGTAGAATTTTCAATGATTAGCTGATGATGAACTTATATAGGTTAGAAACATTTACTGATTGATGGTTTTACCGCTCTAACATCTAAGGGTGATAATAAATTGTGGAGACGACTTTGAGTGTTTATTCCTCGCAAATCACAGTGAAGATTCATGATATATAAACAAAATATGTAGGCCGTCTTTTCAAAAATAAGGTGACTTTTCATTTTCACAAAAAATATTCATTCATTTAATAATTCCATTTTCATCCCCTTCAAAGTAGTTCCCCTCAGATGTCAGGTTTCTCCAATGCTGGAGTTCTGATATGCATTTTTTGGTATATCCTTGAGCTCTTCCAGCGATTCGGTTTCTACCTCCTGAATCATCGCAGACCCTTGTCCTGTCATGAATCTCTTCAAGTCGCAGGGAGCCAATTCTGGTGAATACGGTGGCTGAGGCATAATTACGGTGTTGTTTTTGGCCAAAAAATCAAGAACAAGCAGTGACGAGTAAGCAGGTGCGAGATGCAGAAATCATGAATTGTTTTTTCATAATTCCAGACGTTTTCTTTGTATTGCTTTCCACAAGCGGTGCATAACTTGACAGTACGACCATATGGCAAGAACTCCTGATGCACTACAAACATGTCGTAAGGTATATATCGGGACAAAGGGACAAAGAAACTACAGACTAGGCCAAACGGACAAGTCAGCTGTGGCAAAACATGCACTCAGTAGAGGATTTCATTGCCCCCGACCAGGAATACCATAGCCGAATGGTCCGGGAGGCAACAAAAATCCACAAACACACGGATAATTTCAACAGAAAAGAAACTGTGAGACTAAATCAAATACAGAATGCCAATTTTAGGAGTTCAAGTATAGCAAACAGGATGACAGAAGGTCAACGAACGTTATTGAGGATTTAACAAATTCAGGTACAGGTATAAGCACACCAAACTGCCTGAGGAATCAACATATAAACGCGTAACGCAGCCCTGATATCCAGATATTAACTCAGGATTTATAAACCTCTGAGGAAGCTAGCTACTCGCGCCAGTGAAACGCCAGGAATGAATTCCAAAGATAAATACAACTATGAAAAATTTTTGAAGATTCATTTTATGAAATCATACAATAACGTTGAAAGTTTGAGAGCAACTTGAAAATGATTTATTACTCGGCTGCTTGAGAAAACAGACTATAATTATTATTAACCCTATACCTGACGAAATAGTGTAGCTCATTTCTATGAAATTCTTATTTTTCAGAGGATTGAAAGATTTCAAAAAACTTTCCCAAGACATTAAATGCTCGATCAACATCGGTAGTTTCAAAAATCAGCTGAAAAAACATATAAGGTCACTGATTATTTGATTTGTTTTTCGTTCCCTCAACTTTTTTCTTTACTTTTTAGCTTTTGAAATACTTTCAAATTTATACTCACACATTTATATGCTTACTTTGATACACTTATCTTCAATAGTATTTTTTAACAGATTGATATGAAAATTGTTTCCCCCTTCAACCTAGTTCCACCGGCCTCACATGGTTGAGAATCTCGGGAGTTATTTCTCTGCAATGCCTCATGATATTCTCTCTCAAATTTTCTAATGTTGTTGATTCTATCTCATACACTTTAGACTCCAAATGACCCCTCAGAAAAAAATCTTCAGGAGTGAGACACGGAGACGTTGGTGGCAATTCTGTAGGACGTCTTCTGTCAATTCAGCGACCAGGAAAATGATCATCCAAAAAATTGTCGCACTGGAGATGCATAATGAGGATGTGCATCATCCTGCTGTAGAACTATTTCGTTTCCGAATAAATTTATATCCTCCTCAATTTCCCTATTGATGCACGGTATTATTCGATTTTCCAACATATCCAAATAGTTATCACTAATTAAATTATCATCGATAAAAGAAGGTCCTATGATGTGGTCACCTAAAATTCCTGCTCAAACATTAAAATTTTGAAGTCTTTGGGTATGAACTTGATGGTATAAATGAAGATTCGTATCCGTATGCGGATTTACCTCTCCATGCAAACTAAACGTACATTCTTCCGAAAAACTAATTTTATACAAGAAATTCTGATTCAAGTTGATTACTTCAGTGAGACTTTTACAAAACTCGATACGTCTATCGAAATCATCTTCGTTCAATTCATAAACTAGTCTAATGTTATATGGATAAAATGTGTATTCATTAAGGATCCTGAAAATATTTGTACGACTGATTCCTGATTCCTGAGATAACTCAGTAAGAGATTGTGAATTTTCCATTAGTTCAATGTGCCCTAAAACTGCAGTACAAATGAATTCATCGTTGACGACTCCTGAACGGTTATGCTTTCCAGTTTCAATAAATTTGTTGAATAATTTCGAAACGTATTTCATGACACTCCCGAGAAAGCCATTGTATGGCGAAACACGTGTTGCTTTTTTGTAAAACTATCACACAATGAAGTGTTTTTAGAATACATTGTTACATTGTTTTTTAGAATACATTATTACATTGTTATTAGTATTTTATATGATTGTCAATGGACTTCCCTTCATGGACTAGAATTAACAAAATAAGCTAAATTTTACACAAAAAAAACCTACAACTTTTAAACACCACCGTATGGAAATGAATCCCAAGAATGATTTCCTCATACTGTTTCACATGCATCTGCTCATCACTTTTCAAGTTGATCGAGTGAAATCTGATATCCCGTGAGTGCAAGTCATTCATTTGCCATTGTGAAATTTGCACTTCAATGAATAAGAAGTGATCTAGATGAACATAACTATGCGCAATACCTATCGAAATCAAGGTAGAACATCAATCAAACGCTCAATTTTCGTAAGGTACTTGATAACTTTAAGTAGGCCGCATTAATTGAAGTAACTCCATCAAAGAGAGGCAAATTATAGATGATTTTCATGACTTCTTTGTCGCAGATATCTTGTAGGTGAACCATCACGTTTGGCCCGGATTGAATTAACCACCCACAGCAAGGCCGATGAGCGCGGTGTTTTTAATTGCTACTTGATCATTGTTCAGAATGAGGTACCGCCTACCAAGATGGTGTTGAAGTACTGAATTGCTATCAAGTCGGGTCGTGATATTTTTTGGGATGTGAAATAGAAACAGTTGTCGATGGCATCGTCCTATTTCAGTTATATACACTTCATCTTATCGATAGAAAAATATTCCCAAATTTGAAGTTAGTTTCGTCATGTATGGACAGAAAGTATGACTAAATAACTCGAGAACAATATTTTATAGTCATCTGATTTAAATTCAATAAAAATGTTGAGACGGGAACTTCCAACAAGTGATATTCTTCAAACTACATTTTTTGTAGAGGAATCTGGTTAATAAACAAAGTTAAATCAATAGAGGATCTGTTTTTGATGATTGTCAAAAAAAACACCTGTTTCAGAATAAGGAGTTTTTCACCAAAGAATTTTTTGGGTTGGCAAACGAAATAATAATTCAGGTAAAAAGTTCGGAAAATATTGTTTTTTGGACGAGAGTACACAATTCTGAGACGCGCCGTATGCGAATCTACGAGCCAAAAAAAACTGTTTTCGGACGTGTTTGTTCGGCTACCGTGTATAACAACAAATCTACGAAACACATTTCTTTGTTATATTCCTTTTTAGAACAAAATATTGAACATTTCAATTCTTATTTGTTTTGAATGTTGAAATTCGAACAGAAGACAAGTATATTGAAGGGATTAATTTCATTTGGAATGTTTGGTATATTTCAATGCCTTTTGTTGAAGTGAGAACAAAAGGAGAAGTTCCTTTTTACGTTGATTATTTTTATCTGATTATAATACATTTATTTTTCCAAAGAGTTAAAACATGTAGAAATAGTCACTTATAATCTAAATAATAAAAAAATATTAAAAAGTTTTAGGCAGTTTATTGGAAATTAGGGCAATTCCTTGTATTATAAGTATGGACTTGTTGAATTCTAGTAAACTTATTTCTATTTGTGTATAAATAAGGAATAGAGGAAAGTTTCCTAATATAGTGTAGTTTATTCAAAACACCATAATGAAAAAACCGAGGTAGTTGTAAGCAGCATTTCCATATTTCACGTTTTGTTGGATATGCTATCAAGCATTTAATAATACGAAACATGTTTTTTAAAAAGCAGATGAATATATGCAGAATTAAAAAAAGTGCACTACCCCATATTACGGGCATATGATATCCTAATATGGGGTACACTATATTCGCAATATGGAGTACCCAATTGAATATGTAAAACTTGGGAATAAGTAAAATTACTTTTTGTTTTGAGAAACATTCATTTACGGAAATGCAAAAAGTAGGGGAAGGGGGGGCATGACGGGGACGCGAGGTATGACGGGGTCACGCACACATACAAGAAACTAGACTCTTGCGGATAGAAAGCGATAAGTCAATAGGATTTATCCATTCGAAAGCCCGAAGCCACATCAGCAGCTAGAGCAATGGGATTTAATAAAGTGGCCGTTAGTAAATTCTACCAGTTGCTTGGAGAGATTTATGACAAGTATAAGTTAACTCCTGACAAAATATATAATTGTGATGAAACTGGTATCTCTGTTATATCTAAAACCAAGAGCAAAATATTGGCCCTGAAAGGGCGAAAACAAGTAGGCTCGTTATCATCTGCAGAACGCGGCCAGACTATAACAGTAGAAATATGTTTTAACGCTGCTGGAACCTACATGCCTCCACTGATGATTTTCCCGAGACAACGAATGAAACCAGAATTGTTAGATCACGCCCCACCAGGTACTGAAGGTGTTTGCAATGCTCGAGGCTGGATAACTACTGAAATATTTTTGACTTGGTTCAAAAAGTTCATCAGATTCTCTGGAGCTACTCGTACTAATCATGTGTTGCTGCTTCTGGATGGGCATGTAAGTCACACTCAAAATTTGGAAGTAATTGATCTGGCACGTAAAAATGGAGTTATAATTCTTTGCTTTCCACCTCACTGCACACATAAAATGCAGCCAGCAGATGTTGCATTTATGAGGCCACTAAGTACATATTATGACCATGCTGTTTCGGCCTGGTTGAGATCACACCCAGGGCGTGTGGTAACTGTATTTCAGATAAGTGAAATATTTGGAAATGCATACATTCAGGCAGCTACAATGTCTACAGCAATTAACGCATTCAGAAAGTGTGGCATATGGCCGTATAATCAAAATAATTTTACGGATGCCGATTTCATATCTGCTGCAACTACTGATATACAAAATATTGAAAACTCGTCTAGTGTAGAGCAACAGAGAGTTTCAGAAGCCGAAGGGCCTCAGTATGAGGTAGTTCCATCTGTGCCTTCAACCACAGTAGCCACGACTGTATCTTCAACGGCCACAACATCCCATCCTGGAGCAGTTACAACAAGACCTGAAGTTACAACAGAATCATGCACTCCAGTAAGAATAGATTTCATCACCGATCGTAACGAGCAAGTCAGACCTGAGACGAGTAAAACACCTGCTCCCGAACCTGAACCTGGATGTTCTTTTGCTTCTAAATCTCCCATCCGTGCAGTGTGCCGCGATCTTACATCTAGCTTTGAAAATGCATCCCCTGGTGATATTTTGCCGATCCCTTCGGTCCAACGGACTGAAAAGAGGAAGCAATACCGGAGAGGAAAAACAGCCGTCATTACTTCAACTCCTTATAAAAATGAGCTGGAGAATTTGAAAAAACTGAAGAAAGTATCCAATCCTAATGATCCCCGGCTCAAAAAAAACGCTAAGAAGAAACAAAAGACTATAGTTGCAGCCGAAACGAAAAATAATGATGATGAAGATGCAATTTGTCTCTATTGTAAGGATGAAAATCATACTTTTCTGAAATCATCCGAAGGTTGGGTAGGCTGCCAGCTTTGTGGACGTTGGGCTCACAATGCTTGTGCTGGTGTGGATGATAATAACACCGAAGAAATTCATATTTGTATTTATTGTGATAATAATTAGCT
>WOGN01001826.1:0-18100 GCA_015342105.1 Leptinotarsa texana
TCAGTGTTCATATGGAAGATTCCCTCATCCTTCTTTTTTGTATCAAGATGGAGTAATAGAAAGCCGAAAACTTTCTTTTCGTGAAAATATTCATTTTCTCATTTTCAAATTGAAACGTATTCTTGCACTTTATGGTTTTATACAAAACCTGTACCCGATTTGTTTTTTGGTGCTAGTGTTTCAATATGAACATGTGTTGACGATGTGAATTTTTTGGAGATTATTCATTCATAAGGGTTTTTAGTAATTTTTATGATTTTTTTGTATACAACAGCAATAACGTTATCAAGAGTCCGTTGAACAAACTATCAATACATTCTGAAAAAAGGTTGGTTCGGTAATAGGATCAATTTTTTCTTGAACTAATTGTTGCTGGAAAGGTCAAAGCTACAATTAAGGGGGTCGAAAATCACTGGATCTTCAAATTGAAATATATTTGCTGCCTGTTTCTTTGTAAATTAAATGCAAATATATTCGTATCATAAAATTATATCTTGTGTATCGATTCTTTCGAATGTTCTAAGGACATTTCTAACAGGAGTATACTATCCTACTCGAAAATGAAAGCCGTTCACATGAATATTCACCTCGCATTTGCCTTTCTCTTTGGTCAGTTTTGTTCCAGAAAACATTCATTAATCAAACCGTTGAAGGCAAAGCGCTCAACATCGCTCTACACTTCAATGTCAACACAAAGTGGCTTATATGCCTCGTGTTGTAACTTCAGCAATTTATATGTGCCACTCACCGTAGGGAAATGGTTGAGAATACGGTGACTTGTTGGTGATTCTATTGAATTTGTTGTATTTAAGGGTTTTCTGGTGATGAATTCATCCGTCTGCAACTTCTGACTTAGAATAAATCTATTTCAATTCATATTTTCACCGCGACCGCTATTTTTTATTTCAGTTTCTTCTTCCTTATTTTCTCTATCACTCCCATGAGACATTATTCCTCAAACAAGGGAGTAGAAAGAAGAAATTAAACCGAATGGAAATATTGCCTAGCTTCATTTGAAATTTTTCACCAATCCAAATGCTTGAAATTAGAACAGAACCTGTGTTTCAATTTGACTTTGAGTGACGTTTGGTTATTTGTTGAAAGAAAACCAACTAATATTCATTTGAGATGCTGAAGTAGAAACCTTGAATGAAAAATTTCTGTAGACTTTCCGAAGATACATACTAGACAAGTAATACAAGTAATACTTGTCTTACAAAAGCTTTCTGGAATGAACTAACAAAGGGAGAGAAGTTTATTATTTGTAGAGCTTTGAAGACGGGTCATTTCCATAAAAATTACTCCCAAATATTAGTGAAGTCTAACCTAATGAAAAGCATCTGAATCGTCGTGAGTGGTATACCAAACCCAACCAAATTGTTTGGAAATTTTCCAGAAAGTAAAGTGTTTTGTGTCAAACTTTAGAATCGATATGAAGTTTATGACCATTGAATCAGTTTATTAATACCTATAGTATAATTTTGTTATCAATATTTCGATATTTTAGCTGTTAAAAATATTGTAATTTTTGTGTTATGTATATATGCATGTTGAAAATTATCAAATTACTAGTTATTGCCCTTGGTTTTACCCGCGTAGAATCAGATTTGTCATATTAAGTTTCGTGAAAGACCATTTTGAACAAATAGTAACAATATTTTTTTTAACCCAAGACTACAAAAGTGACGAAATTCAATACAATCTTCAAACCCCTATGTTTGCCCTTGTATGGAAGAAGTTCCTGATTCCCTTTCTAGATGTTTATTTACGATATACGAAGAACCCACCTGCATATTTCAAGATTCTAGATTCACGAGCTTGGGCTGTACTGTTCGTTAATATAAGGGTGTCATTCAATCTATAGGTACCCTCTTATAGAATATTGAATAGCATCAGCAAAAGAAAACTGAAAGTGGTAGGTTCTTTGTATAGCTTAAATAACCACCTAGAAAGGAAATCAGGAATTTCCACCCCCAAGGGGGAAATGTAGGGGTTTGAAAATTGTATTGAATTTCTTCAGTTTTGAAGCTGGAAACCTAAAGTTTTTTGGATCATAAAAAATATTGTAATTATTTGTTTAAAATGGTCTATCATGAAACAGAATCAAGTGATTTATATTTTCATTTAAAAAATACATTACCTGAAAAATATGCCAACTACACTAAGTGATGAATAGCTTCAAGAATCGAATTATGTTACCTATAAAGAAATTTCGCAAAACTAACCCAACTGTCTACAACACCTGCCCTCAGGCATCTTCCTGCGTTTGGGTCCCGTTCTTGGCGATGGCGCTTCATTACTTAGACCGCCCCTCCACCGCGCATCGCCCCACGTCGTCTTACAGTAGACGCGAAACGTAATCGCTCACTGCGTTGCGTCACGTTAATATTATCGTGATAACTTTCAAACGATTCTCGTGTTAGAACGCCAAGATAGCTCACATGAGGCAAGATATTTTCCGACATACGTAATACTTATCGTTATATCATGACCAAAATTACACAGAACATTTGTAAATTGTAGCCTATATGTTATTCTGATGTATAAACTGTATTTTTTTGAAGTTTCTTCTGAATCCGTTCAGTCGTTTAGGCATGAAAGACCCACAAATATACATCCAATTATCCATCCTCATAAACTTTAAAATTTATAATATCAGAATAAAAGTATATTTCACACCTTGATAATTTTTATTAATACAATATCGATGCATTGTGTTTTTTATGCACAATCACACACAAGCTTTATAACGTCAATGGTGTACTTACGTTCATTTCTAAAACTATATACATATATTAAATTTAAATATTCATCAACTCTCTTTGGAGTGTAATCACAAATTATTATTTTTATTTATGTTTCCTATTTCGTGGTACCATCGCTGTTAATTGTATTTCATTTCTGTATGATCGCGTGCATTATGGAGTGGTGCTTGTTGGTTGAGTTAGAGTAGCTTTGAGCTTAGACTTCGCCAATGAGTACCAGAATCTCCTGTATCTTATTTTCAAATATATATTTGTATTGTTTTTTTATATTATCAATAAAGCCGATTTATTATTATTATCGTTATAGAAAAGGTTATTGAAGAAAATGTTGGAAACAATTTTTAATTCAAAGAAAGATACCCTCAATATAATGTGTATGTTTCATATTAGCTTTACATTTTTCTGTTTATTCAACTTATGGTATACTGTTTGGAACCTTTGGTGTAGTAATGAATATTACTGGAGTTTTTTCCCAACACCAAATCATTATTTTTACACCTCGACACGTGTTTCGATCACCAAGTGATCATCTTCAATAGCAGATGAAAATTTTGAAAACTATTTTATACAACTTCTGATCATGAAAAAACGGTTTGATAGCTAGTAATATTGGAAAAAATATTTGCACCGAACAATGAAGCTTTTCAATTTTTAACCTGACTAAATTGTTGATAGATTTTTTAATTCCTCAAATTTGATATTTAACGAGTTGAAATAATAGTTTTTCATTGAAAGTCAAACTGGGGGTGTCTTGCGCAAACCAAAGTATCAGTTTTGGGACGTATTTTTAACCCTCTGGAAAAATTATGAATATTGGTCCTATAGTTCCGGGAAGTAGCTTTGTTACTTTCAAAAATCATCTACACGATATACAAATCGAATGACACCTCGTTCATATTTTTCGGAGCCGGAGAAAGGCACTTGTTACCCAGAGTATTGAACAAAAGTTTTGTTATACTCTGTGGGAGAATTCACTATTTTGAAATTTGTTTCTTATTTGAAGCTACCAAAAATCACATTCTAAAAAAAATGACTTGATGAGAGTGACTTCTTTCTCATTTTCTCTCATTCATATGGAAAATGAAATAGATATACTTACATTGGAAATGTAATACAACGTGAAGAATTGAAAAGTAGAAAGCCAAAAAATGTTCGAATAATTTTTCAAAGTAACTGGATTCTTCGAATAGAACTTACCGATATTTGATTAAAATCTATATCAAAACAGTTTACTGTGAGATTTTTAATATGAAAGGTTTTACAAAAACGGCGTTACGTGTTTCGCTATACATCAACTTCCCCAAGCAGCACTGAATCATTCCTAGAAAACTGTCTAGATTGCATATAAGCAGATATAATTGACGTATACCTGTTAAAATTCAAAGATTATGAGGTTCACTTTTAAGATTGCACTTTTATTAAACTATTTTTTTTCATACTTTGCAGAATTTTACCAATGAAACTTATCTTACCTAGCCTAGAAAGTTAAAGAAAAAAGTAGACCTGAGAATGTCAATTTAAAAAAAATCTTGTTATTGAGAACTGACCTAAACAATAACCTAACCTACCAGTCGAAAAGATCATCAGTGGACTAATTTACATAAATATACGTAATCTAGCATGGCAAGGTATAGAGATTTCTTCTACCTGAACGATGATCTTTTTTGTGTAGATACGCAATCTAGAAGTACGCATCAAGAAGACCCTGTTCAAATGTTGGCGAACATCACTTATTTATTACTGTAAAATTCCGTCTATTTCACTTTTTTTTTATGATCAAAGTTATCAGAATTCTTTGAGTAGATAAAGAATAAAATGGAAATTTAAATAATTGATATAGTTTTTCCATCACTTACCTTTATTTTCTTGTCTTTCTTCAGAAGAATAAGGAGATAACTGATTTTTTCCTCCGTGTATAGCTTAAGTATTTCTTCACTTTTTCCGTATCAAATATACATCTATAGCTAATAATTCTCTTATTACCCTTCGAAGAATTTCGTACAATTTCAATAATTTCCATTTGTTTTCAGTGGTTTCTTTCAATTTTCTTTCCAAATGAATGAATTTTGTATCAAATTTGTAAAAATAACAATAACCCTAATTTTCGATAAATATGCAATTTTGTGAAAAAATTTTAGAAATTTTGAGACTCAATGAAAATATTTTAAAATATCAGCTGTTAGTATGTGAGTGAGTTGTTTCATAGATTTAGAATCGAAACTCACCTCAACTAGTTGTAAATATTTTATTCATTTGGAACTTTTGATGTCGTTATTGAGAAGTAGGTATCTTCCTGCTATCAGGTACCAATACCTACTACTAAAATACTGAAATGAATTCAAACACATAGTAGTATAAATTATTTATTGACCAACTCAGATAGAAACAAAACCACATTAATATTATATTTGGCACATTATCGGGTCTCTCAACCACAAAATTTGTAAAAGAGGCATACGTTTGGGCATATATTTTCAATATAATTTTCCATCTAACAGATTCCTCTAACTCGAATACATAAAATCATTATGAAATACTGATCAATGTCTTTCATTATAAATAAATAACAAATTAACCTAAATGGGACGGCGTTCTATGTACAACTTGCTACATTATAACTATTACAAATCTAGTTAACACATTACCATGAACTTTGGCTTTCAAAAATAACTCAACAATAAGTGTCTTTACTGAATAGACTCACGTTGATCGAGAAGATCATAGAGCGCTGCAATATATGTTTGTGCCATCTGTAGGGTCTCGTACTTCGACAATTGCCTATCCTGTCCTAATTGTGGGAGGAATGTTCTCAATCTATCGAAGGCTTGATTCAAATTCTGCATTCGACGGCGTTCCCTGGCATTCGCTGCAAGTCGTCTTTTTCTCAGTACAAATGGTGTTACTCGGCTCTTATTTCTTCCAAATGGTTCTGGACTCGTAATTTTCAAATTTTCTTCTGATAAACTGTCATAACTCGATGTAGAACTTGCACTCCAGTCAATGTTGGTAGGTTGTGACGGCGTCAATAGGTAGGTGTAGCCGCCGTACGACTCTGTTGAAAAAGATTCCATCAGGGACATCACGTAATTTTAGCAATCTTTCGAACTAACCGGCACCACCGAACAAAATATGGGTTGTGATGAAGGTGGACTACCTGTTGGTTCTTTTATAGTGCAGAGCTACCCCTCAAATCGAAGTGAGACCCTTTGTATTAAGTACCGCCCAAAGAGCGCGTGCCGGTCCACCAATCGGCTCTTTAGGTAGCAATGAAAGAGTTTCGGTACACTCTTGTTAAACATTTTTCGATTGCATTAAAGTGTCATCAATATTCCAAACTTGAATCAGGTATCTACCAATCAATAAACCCGAAATGTTTATTCATATTTTCATAGACTTATTTCATAAATACATTTTTTCGTTTTCAAACAAGTGTAATAAACGGGTAAAACACGTTTCATCAAGATACGTTCCTACAGGTGTGTAATATTAAATCTTATTATTCAAGAATATTCCGGTTAAATGTAGGAGTACATCACTAATTCCAAATACCAGCCATTCAGTCATTTCAAATTATTTTAAAATAGGTGCCTATTGTACCTGTTGCATTCCGAAAAATGTTATGAAAATCTATTTTTTATTTTTTTTTAAACTCTTTATCTTTAAAGTGTTTATCTTTATGTGATATTCAATGTATCAATTCGATTAGATTAAATCATCACCTTTGTAAATGCGAGTTCGATCCCTGCCCTGGAACGATTAATGTTCACTTCTTTTGGAAACTTGGTAGGAGTTTCAAGTATTTTTTATTTCTTTGCATAAGCGGATTTTCGAGAATAAAAAAAGATGAACCAGGAAAGAGATTTCTGGCAAAAACATAACAATCTGCACTAACAGCAGGCAAGCCCCATTAGCCTTGAACAGACAATGAATAACCTCAGGGCTAGTACTAGAGTATCACCAAGATTTAGCCAAAGCCTCGGTAGATAATAACATTATCCTGAGGTGGGTTAGAGGGCACGACAGGAGTGAAGGTAATCGCCTTGCCGACTTTTCAGTCAAAGAAGCGGCTGGACTAAGAATTTTAGGACTTAGTTGCACCTACGGCCTGATGACTTCGACAATTGCAGAACTAGTCAAATGTTACACCCATGCTCAATCCTTAAAGAGATGAGACGGAACCAAAGGATATAATGTTGCCAGGATCACCTTGGGTGACCCTGGGAAGCTGGCGCCGAAGAAATATTTGGCAATGACCAGGAAAAATCTAAGCCTAATACTGGGATTTCTGACTGGTCACTGTCGACTAAGGAAACACCTCCATAATATGGGGCTGGTGGACACACCTCTAGGTAGGATGTGTGAATAGGAAGATGAGACTGTCAGGAATATCCTGTGCGAGTGCCCGGAGTTATCGCCAATAAGATAGTGTGTGTTCGGCGAGTATTGGCCTACACCTGCCGATATAAAGGAGATGTATCCCAATGACCTGTCCACCTTCCTGGAAAAGACAGGATGACCTTTCCTACTCTACAGATACAGATACGGATACAGATCTATCTATATGTGTGGGTTTTCGATACACTTTGTGGGTTTGTCTAGTACCACATCATTCTACTAGTACATCTAGAAAATAGGAAATCTCCATGGTGAATTATATGTTAGGGTGTTGGTCGTTCAAGTGGTTTAGGAAACGGTTCAGGACGGCTCTTCCATGTTTCCAGATGACGATGACTAAAATTTCGACGACGTCATTCGGGAACACGTGGGCTAACCCCCTCAGTGAGTATTCCAGTGGGACATTGATAAACAAGGACATTACATCGGAGCTGACCAGCTTCGTTTGAAACCCGTCGTGGCATGATCGCTTCGTGGCATGTACAAATACATGTACCAATAAAACTGATCATCTAACAAGGCATACAAATATGCTTTACGAAGCCTAAAAGTTAGTCATCGAACAGCAAGTCATGATGGTTAAACCTCTGAAGAAGCTAGTTACTTACGCCAGCGAAACGTTAGAAAAAAATTCCGAGATAACACCAACAAAAAACGACATTAAACAAACGAATCCCTTTATCTGTGATTCTGATAAGGTGGTGTCTGTTTTTTATTCCATGACGAAAAAAAATGAAAAAGAGTGAATTATTGAGGTATTTTACTTATCAAATTGAAATACGCAGTATTGAGGCCATCGACTTCTCTTCTAATGATAACACTATCGCATTGGAGAATATTTGTCATTTCGCTCAAAAGTCTTTTGGATAAATACAAGTTGAATGTCTAGAATAGTTGGATGTACACAAATGATATGTTGGTCAAACCGGACGGCATTTTAAAACGCGAATTTCAGAACACTGAATATAAAAACCCCACAGCTCTCGTTGAATATGAAAAAGAATATGGGCACATTTTTTATTTTTATAATCCAACTATTCTAGATGTTCAACTATATTCATCCAAAAGGCTTTTGAGCGAAGTGATACATATTCTCAAAGGCGATATTGTTAAAACTAGAAGAGATGTCGATGGCCTTAATATTGCGTACTTCAATTTGATAGGTATACATGAAATGTTAAAAATATATAAAATGCTGTTTTTTGAAACACTATATAGTATTCACGAAAATACAATGCAGATTAAAAATAACAGACCAAAAAACAATCAAAAACTATCAAAGATAAGACAAAATATACAACTATGTTATCAATAAAATAACAAAATTTTGAAATTATTTGACGTTAATGGTAATATACATCGTAGTATACCGAAAGACTAGAATTTGTATGCAAAATACTCTTCCAAACTGTAGAAGCACTTTCCCAACACAAGGTTATTTACTGATTTTCTAAATCTTTTAAGTCATTTATTGATAGATTTGAGACAGCCCTATCAAAGATGATGTGAATTCGATAGTAAATGCGTCAAAAACAATAACAACATGCCTATTGAAGGTCTCAATTTACGAAAAAAAATTGAAATATTCACTGCTCAGCTCATAGTAATTATCGAAGCCTTACGCCGTCACTTGAACACAATACCAACACCAAATTTGATAATCATCTCAGATTCTTCAAAAATGTTCAGTTCCTTTGATGCGCATCTCACATCGGAATAGAAGGCAACGAGAAAGCAGAGAGCTTAGCAAGAGAAGCAGCCAACGATGATGGATCTACACACCAAATGACCAAAAGTGTTTACCAAGACATGAAACCAGCACTGAAACGACAAACGACATGAAATGGCAACATACGTGAATAAACTTTTTACTCAAACCGAAAGTGTATTAAAGAATCAAAATTTAAATTTTTTATAAAAAATTTTAGGATTTTCATTCTCATTCCTATATTATGTTATAACGAATTTATTATTTCCAAAGCTTCTTATTCAGAACCAATTATTGGTAATCGAACATGCAATATGGAAATTACAGAAAAAAAAATGTTTAAATTTTGGGAATTCGTTTCGGAGAAGTTGCCATTTCCACAGAAGATGAAGGTCTGTATCGAAAATCAAGAAACTGCTTTCAGAAATGATAAATATACAAGGATGAGCCCATCTTAATTGTGCCACACTGTACATACACAGTGTACACTATATAGAGTAGATGGATAGTATCTGCTGACTAGTTAGAAACAAAATTACTGAACTATTGATGTATGCAGCATGTAAAAGAATACTCTTAGGAAATTGATTCCCATATTTTAAAGCTTTTTATTGTCATCATCAGGGAAATTATAAGAGTAAGAATATGTGTATTGATTAAACTACTTGTATTGTTCACGAGGTTGTTTGCAAATGGTAGGATAATCATCAAATATATGTACAACAAACATTTTCGTAAAAGTGACAATACAACCTTTGTAACGGAAAAAAATAACATTATTATAAAAATACCTTCGAAACTTCCAGTCAATATTTAAAATAAGTTATTAATGTTGAAATTTAATAGGACGCAGTATCAGAACGAGAATATTCAAATATTGAAATTAATGGACGCTTGTTTTTTTATCAAGGTCAGTATTTAACAGTAGTGCCAATTTATTCAGTTGAGGCAACTCAAAGACCAGTTTTATAAAGCACTAAGTTGAGATGTATCACCCGATGGAAAAGAAATTGACAAGTGACCTCCCTTATATCTGATTCAAATTGAAGATATATAAGAATATATAATTTTTTTTTTTCATTTTCCCACTATGAAATACTTGGAATTTGAATAAAATTGAAGCTGACTTTTGAATGTTTTTTTATTGATTTGGGCGTTACTTGATAAAGATCCACAGTAATTTCAAAAACTACACCTGATGATTTGATCTACACAAACTTTTTTTGAAAAATATATCACAGCATGTTTTTCTAGCACAGTAGTTTTGTCCAGCGATTTGAATACTTCAAGTTGTTTCTCACGCTGATATTTATATACCACAGGTAACCATAATTGTGAGTACCTTCAAAAAATTACCTAAACCTCTACCTAAGGTACCTATTCATCTATATCAATAATAATTTTTTCTCGGTTTTTAATCAAACAAGTTTATTAACGGTGATACATTCATATCCAGTTGGTCATTCATTTGAACATTTGAATTTTCAAGTTTATTAATTTTCATTGCTTCCAAATGATTCAGTTTCAAACCTTTATTTTCTATGTGCAAAATTTTTTGAACTTTTCGTTAAAAATTTGTTTTCTTATTTACATAGCTTGTATAATGTTCCTGTATTCGATTCCTATATGTTCTGCCAGTTTGACCAATATATACCTTGAGGAACTTTCCACACTCTCACTTGAATACTCTCGAATTTGGATATTTTGTCTTTATTATTTTTAACTGAATTTTCCAACGTATGACTTGTTCTATAAGCAATTTTAATATCACATTTTCTCAAAAATGAAGCCACTTCCTCCATTAGTTATCCAGAATACGTTAAAGCTCTATAATTTCAATTATCTACCTTAACAATAGGTAGTTTTTCGAATGAATTAAATCTTGTGAAATCAATACGCATTAAAATTAATGAAAATGATGTTATATTTACTGGAGCAGATAAAGACAACACTGTGGTTGCTATTGACCAAATCAACTTAGTCAAAAGAACTTTTGAATTTTGAATTTGAGAAATTTTCAAATGCTTAAACGTGATCCAACTAATTCTTTCCAAAGACAAGTGAAATAATTTTTGAAAAATTGAAACATACTTTCTACTGAAAGGAAAAAGTTCAAATCAACATTGATGAACCCCCAAATGCCAAAATTATATTCACTCATAAAACTGCACAAACATATTCATCCAATTAGACCAGTGGTTTCCTTTGTCACTGCACCATCAGTGAAATTATCAGCAAGGCTAATCAATATCATCTTGAATCATTGTAACTTCCAACTAAAATTCAGTCTACGGTATTTATATGACTCAATCGATGATATAAAGAACATACCTCTACCAAATAACGCAAAATTACTATCCTTTGATGTTTAGAATCTATTTACCAACATATCTCTTGATGGTGCCATTACTTTATTTATAAAATAAAGTGAACCCAGTCATAAAACGGAAAATAATTGACCTTCTGTCGTTCTGTCTCAAAAAAAATATTTTCAATTTAACGATAATATTTATTCCTCCTCAAAAGGTTTAATTATGGGAAATCCATTAAGCCCCTTACTTGCAGAAATGTTCATGGATAATCTAGAGAAGTCGATCTTTAAACATTCTTCGAGTAAGAATTTCTTGTATTGGCATATATATGTGGATGACGTTTTGGTATATTTCACAGATACTGAGAGGCAATTAGATACTTTTTATAGGTATATTAACAAAATTCATTGAAATATTGAATTCACTGTTGAAATAGAAGCAGAAAACCCAATCAATTTCTCAGACTTAAAAGTTAGTAGAAGGAACAACAAACGTGTTGTTTCAATTCATCTCAAACCGTCCTATACAGATATTATTATAAATTACGATTCTACCAATCCTTATTTACACAAAGTTGCAGCTTATAATAGCAAGTTTCACAGATTAGTCAGTGTTCCTCTTTCAAAAGAAAATTTCAATAAAGAACTAAATATCATCAAGCAAATTGCGGTTAACAATGGGTTTGAAGCCGAAATAATAAAGAAAATAATTACCAAGATAGTCTACGCAAAAGCGATTCAAGAAGTTTTTCCTATTGATAAGGTAGATAATCAAAATTATAGAGCTTTAACGTGTTTTGGACAACCAACGAAAAAAGTGGCTTCATTTTTGAGGAAACGAGATATCCAAATTGCATATAAAACAAGTAATACGTTCGGAAATTTAGTTGTTTTTATTTTTAATCAAAGTATTGAAATAATTGATTATGTAAAAATAATTAAGACAAAACATCCAAACTCGAGAAATCAGGGGTATATAAATTAAAGTGTGGAACGTGTCCTAAGGTATATATTGGTCAAACTGGCAGACCATGTAGGAATCCAATTTGGGAACATCATACGAGCCATGTGAATAAGAAAACAAATATTCAAATCGTCTTCTAGTAAAAAATCATATCTTTAATGAAGAGTTCAAAATTTTGCACATAGAAAATAAAGGTTTGAAACAGAATCATTTGGAAGCAATGGAAATCAGTAAACTTAAAAATTCAAACATTTTAATGAATGACTACCATTTGAATAGATCACCATTATTGAACTCGTTTTCCTTAAAACCGAGAAAGAATTATTATTTATGTATATGTGAGGTGATATGCTTGAGGTAATCATAAGTAACTTTAGGTAGAGCTTTAGGTAATTTTTTAGAGGTAGTCTCAATTATGGTTACCTGTAGTATATAAATATTAGTGTAAGAAACAACTTGGAAGTATTCAAATCACTTGAGAAAGCTACTGTGCTAGCGAAACATGTAGTGATATATTTGAAAAAAAAGTATTTGAAGATCAAATCGTGAAATTTTAAATATATGTTACAAATTTGACAAATCATTGGAAAGCTTTTGGAAATTTCCTTGATCCATGTGGAACAGGAAGAAACACATTTCAATTAAATGGTTTATATCAGTTTTTTTATTATGTTTATCAAAAGATTTGAAAATTCTGGAAAATCTAAGGATGACTTCTGTAATGCAAGGAAGAGAGGTGTAGAAAATATTACTATTATCATTCTGGTTCAAATCCACTTGTTTAATAGTATTCAGTTGGGATAGGTGATTATTATTATGTAAATCATTATGATTGTGTGAAAAACTGAATGAGATCTTGATGTAAAAAAAACAAGTGTCCATCAACTTTATTATTCGAATATTCTGTTACTATGCCGTATTGAATTTTAACACTAGTAACTCATTTTATATACTGACTGAAAGTTTCAAGCATGTTTTTATAGTAATTTTATTTTATTCTGGTACAAATATTGTATTGTCAACTTTTTATTTTACAAATATTTAATGATATTTCCACCATTTGTACACAACCTCGTGGACAATGTAGGTACTTTTATATATACATGTGTGTCTCACTTCTCATGGAAACACAAATATTCGAGATAGAACGATGAAACTCTCAGGACTGATGAAAATGCTCAAAATGTACCTACCACCGGAATGGGGTTGACCAAAGTGATATGCACTGTCTGCCACTCGCGATGGAACACCCCATTTTTACGGTAAAACATATTAGAGGGCAAAATAGGCTCAAAATTCCTTCAGATTAGTGATCAGGACTACCATCTTACTACGAATACACTTTTTTCCTTAAAAAATTTCAGTCCTGAAAAATCCGAATTTGTCTCACTTCTTATGGAAACACCCCCGTATATTTCGTAATATTCGTAATAATGTTCAAAATGCATCTACTACCTGAATGGGGTTGGCCAAAGTTATATACACTGACCGCCACTCGCGATGGAACACTCCATTTTTACGGTAAAATATATTACGGCGCAAAATAGTTCGCTTCCATTACCTGAACCCTTTCATTCTATCTGGAGAGTATTCTCAGGTATGAAAGATACAGATGCTGTGAGATGCTATTATCCATTTTGAGCCTATCTGAGGAAAATGTCACAGTACCAAATTCTCAGATTTTCGAGATAGTGTGAAGCAGTGTATGAAAATTTATCGATGGCGGTATCTATAGTAACTAATTCTGTTTGCTGAACATCCAAATTCTATCCCAACCAGAAGTGAGGGCTCTCGATTGATGAGCAAAGAATGGAAAAAATATATATTCAAATGTTCACATCTCTAAAACTGTACAATTCTGAGCTTTGGCTGTGGACACTTTCAATCAGCACATCAAGAACTACAACATATCAAAATTTCGTCAAAATTCAAGGCAAGCCATTTCTCATGAGAAATGTGTGATGTCCTTTATTAAAATACTGAGGAAACATTTTACCATCCGAAACAAAATTGATCTTCATACTCATTGCAACACCGATACAACTGTTAATTTTTAAATAAAAAATCGCACTCGGTGAACAGGTGAACTTGCTGAATTGTTGTCTGAAATCATTTGAGGAGATTGAATTACATCAGTTACATTGAATCATGCGGTGCTCTGAAATCACCATGGAAAACAGTTGCTCATTGATATTAACTGTCAACCTGACAATATTGTCGAAAGATCTTGTTGTATTAACCCCCAGGCTAGTTTTCATTGCATTTGTTGTTTCTAGTATTGCTCTTTGAATCACCGTTGTTCCTGTTGTTTCTATCGTATTTTTGTTCCCATTGTGTTTATTGTTCCTGTATTTGTGTTGTATATTGTTCCTGTGTTTCAGTTGTTTTTTGTTCGTGAGACACCCGCTAGAGTTAGCTGTACACCCTGGAACTGTACATGAAATATATAATCTATTCGTTAGCACCGACCAAGTCACACAAGACAGAAAAATTGTAAAACATCAAATTGAGGATGATACGATATTGGCGTCTCATCAAGCTGATCCTAGAATTAGGTTGAGAAACTTATCGCTTCAACTTGATATGAGTCGCAGTGAAATATGGAGATGTTCAAAGAGACATAAAATGCATGCATTCATACCAAAATTTTCACATACTTAGCACGAAGGAGATGAAATCCGCGGTATGGAGTATTGTTTATGGATGCAGGGAAATTATCTCAATGACAGGAATTTTTTAAAGTATATCTTATACATTGATGAGGCTACCTTTACTACGAATGGTGTTGTATTTTCCCAGAACATGATGTTTTGGGCTGAACAAAATCCGAATTGGGTGGTGAATTGTAGAGACCAAATATCTCAGAAAGTTAATGTGTGGTATGGTATCATGAACGAAAATATTATTGGGCCATTTTTTGTCGATCAGAATTCAATTGGACGACTATTCGTTGATTTTCTCGAAAATGCATTTTCCGATGTGTTGGAAGAACTACCTTTGGATGTGAGACACAGCATAATTTTTCAGTTAGATGGTTCACCAGTTCACAAAAGTGGCATAACAAGGGTTTGGTTGAATAGGAATCTACCTATGAAATGGATAGGACCCAATAGCCCTCTCGTAGTATGGTCACCACGATCCTCAGATTTAACTCCACTGGATTTTTATTTAAGGGGAAACTTGAAAAATAAAGTTCATAAGGATAGGCCAACAAATAAGGAAGATCTCCGTGCAAGAATTATACAGTCGTGTAGAGAAATCACACCTAGAGAACTGAGAAGACTTGGAGGAAATAATAGAAGGCGCATAGAAAATACTGTTTGATTGGAGGAAAATTTCATAGATGGCACGAAAATATAAAATTGTCAACAGTTAAATCATTTGAAATTGATTGTTTTGTTTTTTAATTGAAAATGTTATTTTGAAAGTAGTACTTCGAAAGAATTTTAAACTACATAACATTTTTCGTCACAAAATATCCCTGTTTTTTTTTAAATAATGGGAAAATGAGAATATGAACTAACATTAACCATCCTAAAACCTCACTGATTACATGTTTCCGTTTCTATTACAAAATTACCATTTTCTCTCTTATTGAGAAAGAATAACTTTCCTGACCACAAAATAAAAAATAAATTATTTATGTGAAAACAAAAGTCGAGTTTCTCTTAAACAATTTCGTTCATGTTTCATGATATCAAAATAAAAAAAATCTACTTCAATTATTACGGAAGATACGGAGGTGTTTCCATGAGAAGTGAAACAAATTCAGATTTTTCAGGACTGAAATTTTTCCAGGAAAAAAGTGTAATCGTAGAAAATTGGTAGTCCTGATCACGAATCTGAAAGAATTTTGAGCCTATTTTGCCCCCTAATATGTTTTACCGTAAAAATGAGGTGTTCAATTGCGAGTTGCGGACAGTGTATATCACTTTGGCCAACCCCATTCAGGTGGTAGGTGCATTTTGAGCATTTCCATCACTCCACAGAGTTTCATCGTTCTACCTCGAATATTACGGAAGATACGGGGGTGTTTCCATGAGAAGTTAGACACACTGTATATATAGAATATTTTATAATTTTCGGGTATACAGTCAATGAAGGGATGGTAAAATGAGTGAATTTTTTTTCTGTTCTAGCTTTCGAGTCTTTATTGGCCCCTCATCAGGAACTCTACAATGAATTGATGGTTGATTATAATATTTATTTAACAAATTGTGAAATGTGTGACACTTACGAAAGTGAGGTTAGTAATCCCTTTTACTTGCCACGATTTGTAAACATAACATTTCCCAAACGACAAACACACTTGGTAAAAAACAATATGAAAATAAAAACTTCACATTATGTACTGATAGATTGGATTATTTGAAATACACTCAGTATTTATTAAATCATAGTTTCCCATGGAGACTGTGATGTGAAGTTGACAGTTATGAAATTAATGCCAACGTAAAATTAGCGATGAAATATAAAAAATATAAAAACACCAAGTATCTAGGGTTGCCAATATTATATCATCTTTGGAAGGGTTATATCAGTTGTTAGAGGTCCTTTGTATAGGGCGACTTAATAGATATGAGTAAATTGTGCTAAGATGATTTATGTCAGTTCAATAATTGATTGGTTCTTTAAAAATCTTTGTCATTTCGAGAAAAGTTCTTTTTTGCATCGGATTCATGTTCTAGAGAGTTACATTATCATAATCAGGTATGTGGTCTGGTTCAGTCGTACTTTGAGCTACAGCACATTTTTTTTTTAATTTCTAATATCGCTTTTATGAGAACAAATTCTGTCTTTCAATTTCCTTTTGGTTTGTCCAATATAGTTCTTATCACACTGTATGCAAGGTATGCAGTAGATTACATTTGAATCAGATCTTCGTCTTTCAATTTTGAAAAAATATTGTTCAATGATAGTTGATTTTTATATGCAGTTTTAATGTTTGGAATTTTAGAAAAAATATTTTTAAATTTATGATTCAATGTGAGGTAATGTAAGTTAAGATTCTGTTGAATTGATTGATTATTAGAAATATCTTTATTTTTCCTGAGGGGATCGATATCTATTGAAGATTAATTTATGTAAGAGTTTTTTTTGGGTAACCACTGTTAATGAAAAGTTGTAAAAGTTTTTTAAGATTGAAATGTGACTTGTTTCAACTACCCCGTTTTCCAAAACTATCACTAAGTTGATTTTTTGTCTTTGTTGGTGGTAAGATTCATAGTGTAAGAACCTTCCTGAAGCACCAGCTAGTGATTAATTTGTTGTCCTCCCTTCTGATAACTTTCGTATCTGAGAAGGGAAAAGTATGATTAATGTCTTCTTATTCAATGGAGAACTGTAATTTTTCATGATAGAAGTTGAAAACTAGAGGCACTTAATATAATATCATTTACATATTTTTTTAAAAAAGTTATTTTAAATTGTATTTCGTTTAAACAAGCATCAATGAGATCATCCATCACATATTGTGCAATAATAGGAGAGACTGGGCTACCCATTGGCATGCCTACAATCTGTTTAATTTTTTTTTGTCAAAACTGAAAACTGTTGTGTCACATAAAAAGTTGATTAATTTCAAGAATGCAGATTCTGAAAATTTGCAATGTGAAGAAATATCCGTTAAGTGTCTGGAGATACTCTTGCTAATTCTACTGTGATATTATTAAATAATGAGACGGCGTCTAAACTGATTATTTTGGCATCAGAAGAGAGTTGAATTCAATAATGAAGGAGCAGAATTCAAAAGAGAACAAAATAATTATTATTACTGTTATATGATAATGTATGTATGTTAGTGACAAGTTGTGCTTTGAACGGGATAAATACGCACGGCGCGGCGACATTGCGCTCAGTTTGAAACTGAACGCGTAACCAACGTCCAGCGGTTGGGTTAGTAGACAACAACAAAAATAATATTATGGCAAGCAATTGTAAGAAGGTGAAGACATACC
>WOGN01001827.1:0-18099 GCA_015342105.1 Leptinotarsa texana
GTTAACACATAGTGCAGATAAACGTGTGTAAATAAATTAGTTACGGAAATATTGTAAAAATAAATTAGTTTAAGACAGTTAGTGCTTTGATTCGTTACACTAATATTACCGAAGAAGACTGGCAGACAAGGATTAAAAAAGTCATTTCAGTTGAAAAAGACTATATGTAGATTGAACACTTTCACATCAATGTTGGAAATAAATTCATTATTGATTAAATGACGACAGTGACAGTGAAACGAAGAATATGGAAGAGGAATTATCAGAAGATTTCGAAGAAAGTTAGTGAAGTGTTTTTGAAGCGATTGTATATATCGATTAACCTAGTATATGTGAAAATTATATAGATACGTATCAAAGCGAAGTGATTTTGCTGATAATTTAATGAAAATGTTTTTGACACCATTCATTTTTCGTACGGATATGAACTACTACTGAATAGAAAGAAAAAGCTACTGCACAATTCCATAATGGTAGGCACTCATTACATTACAACGAAAACATTGTTGTAGAGGTTTTGAGATTCTTTATATTTTCTCATCATTTTTTCTCAACTGTTGAGTATAATTAATGCAAAACAGTTTTTCATTTCTGAGAATGTGTATATACTATTTTGGAGTTACAGTACAGTAGTTGTTATTAGTATGCAGAAAGAACAGTATTGGGTGGATAATAGTGAAATAATTTTCAACTGGATATAGGTCGAAAAATGAAAAATGTTCAACTAAAAGTGTAGCAATATGTGGAAAAATGTAAATTTAAAACACATATAGTGCTAAATTGATTAAGGCTTTCGCCATATAGAGCTGTTTGGAAATGAATGAAATTTATATACTGTTTTATGGAGCATCCAATTTATTGAATAATTACTTCTATATTTTGTTTATTGAAGTTGACCACTACGTACTTCTATGAACAAGCTTTCATCAAAAACATAAATGATGAAGAAATTTAAGTAGGTATATATTATTTTTACTGGAAATATTTTTGTATATATACAAACCCTAGTTTTCAAAACAAAGTAATTTTATTTTTTCGCACACCACTTTTCAGTTCTCTAGTGTTCTGACGCTGTTTTGATAGTTTTCTGAAAATTTCCTAGATCGTTTCCAAATTACTGTTTTTAAAAGCATTCATTCATTTTGCTTTGTCCAATTTTTTTAATTTTTTTGTCTACTTTTTCATACATGCGCTTCCCGATGTGACATTCTGTATAATTGAAATCTGTTTGTTCACCTTTTTTTTTTTAGTGCAAGCTTTTTTACGTTGTATGTATGTATAGTCATGTGGTGCTTGTGATAATGTGTGGCGGACCCTACAAAATGAGAAAATATTATATCATTTCCCTATTGACTTCTGATATGGGTATCTAATAAAAGGATTTGATGAGGAAAGTGACGTGTTATTAATATGACGAACGGCTCTTCATTGACGAGCTGGATAGCTCAAAACTGTAATGATGATGCATAAGCATAAATTGATAGGTAAAAATATAAAATAAAATGATAACAAAAATGTACGAACAAATAGCACATCAAGCTTTCAGAAAAATCATACCTAAATTGAATTGAAATATTAAATTATAATCTTTGATAATAAAATTCGATTAGTTACCTAGTTATAATCAATTTTTACTAGAATTATATCCGTTTTCTGAGAAAAACTTATTTTATTCTGTTTAATACCTTCATCAGTGAAGTTCGCTTTAATGAAGGCTTATTTCAAAAATTATCTTTCACTATTTTTTAAAATTTTTTTCCAATTCTGTTTATCGTTATAACTATTTTTCTATGAGACTTCAATGCTATTAGCAAATATAGGCCCAATTGAATGTTTCGAATCTCGGGGAGAGCCTTGATTTCGTTGAGTAACCCTATATATGCACCTTCGAAGGTCATTAAATTAATTAAGAACAGTATCCTTAAAATTCCCCGTCCTTGACAAAAATCTTATCGGGTCTTTCGATAAGATGAATCGTCTATATTTATAACAGATCACTTGAAATTTGCATCGAGATAAAATGAATCGCCTTAGCAAACTTTCCACCAACACCCTGCGAATTTTCCTGTGGATCGGACAGTCCGCGAATCGCCGGACGGAAACACCAAATGGTAATTGGTAGTGGAACCTGTCCAGTGCAACCCACGCTACACCGACTCGCCGGCAATAGCGCTCTGAGGAGTGAAAGTATCCACCGAACGCTCAGCCGCTGCAGACCGCGGAAAATCAAGACGACCGGTAACTCGCGCACAAAGCCAACTCGAAAGGGGTGAGTGAATAGTGAATATTTCGGGCGAATCTAGTAGACTCTTGACATCTTCGCGTGGGCACCGCGAACGATCGCTTATTTTGAATTTGACAGCAGGTGCTCGGACTGCTAGATTTCGAAGGGATCTCGTGTGTTGAGAGTTCTAGGAAGAAATTTCGTCGGGTTCAGAAAGAGTGTTGTGATTCCAGTGGTTTAAATAGCGACGGCGAGACTGTGGCATGTGAGTGTTCTTTAATATCTTTTTATTTGGCATTCCGATTTGGTGTAGATATTTATTTCTAGACGTCCAATGCGGACTTTTTACTTACTAACCACCAAATAAATGAAAACGAAATTTTCAACAGAACATTTTCTTACAAGAAATGACGTCTCGTACGAGCACGTGGGATATTATTGGACTGACAGATGACTGGAAGATTTATAGTTGAACTGTCATTAACAAGAATCCCGGAAATCATAAAAGATAATTACATTGAAGGTTTGATGGGTTATAAAATCATTTTTCTGTTTCGAAATGGCAAGCTCATTAGTTTATGAGATGTGAATAATTAATGAAATATATAATTACTTTGCATGGACGGCGCTGTAAATTCGACGATAATAGGCGTCGCAATGTCCAATTCTTATAAAAATTCGTAAAACAGCACATACCTGGTGAAGAATACGCATCGAAAAGGATACAAATGGAATAAACAGTTTATGAAGACTCTAACAACTTTTCGGAAATGCAGAAAATCTCAAAAACATTAAATCTGACAATTCTTATTTCAAAATCTGACAAATCATTAATCAAAACACAAAACAGCCAATACTGGGTGCTCCAAACTCCGAAAGTTCATGAAGTCTCGACGATTTTCAATACCAATTATCCATACATCTACATAGGATGAGCCTACTTGGAAAGTACCTATTTCATTATTTTTTTATATAAACAATGGTCAACGTTTTTAGATTTTCTCAACATTTTCTTTTACTTCAAAGGACTATTATATTCAAAATAAATTGCAGGAAAACGCTTCAAAACTTGTGCCAACGTTATTTTTTTTTTATTTTCATAGCCTTGAAGTATAAATAGGGTAAAAATTTTCAAAAGTTACTTGGATTTTATGTTACAGCTTATCAAATAAGCTACCTGAGAAAAATAATTAGGATTTTCTATTCTTTTTATTGAATATTAACGATTTTAGTTGATCAGTTAGCACATATTGTTTTTAATTTGATTAACATGTATGTAAATGAAATTAAATCGTTTCAAAATATTGCCATGTGGAAATGTGGTACTGCAATTGTGGTGGGTAAATATTAAAAATAAATAAAGACAAATTTAGTTTTTCATTCACATACTTTTCAATTACATATTTTTAAGTATTTTTATTTGTAAAGTACGTACATTTCAACCTTTTAGTTTTATGAAAATGATTTTTGTGTCAATAAAAACTGTGATATTATTGTTGGGTTTTTCACATTTAAAATTTTTTGTCCAAAATTGGGCCATTTCAGTGGCAGTCATATTCATAAAAAGACCGTATCTACTTCTTGCCGAACTCTAAGTGAAATACAATATATTTTAGGCGATTGTATGGTATTTGGCAGGTATTTGTATGAGACAGAAGCCTTTCTAAAAACTTTATTAAACAAAAGTAATTTTTTGTGGAGGAAAATCAGTTTTTTATCGACCTTTTTTGGGTATTTTTCACCTTACACAATCTGAATAATATGAGAATTATAATGGAGAACTTGGAGAAAGGCCGAACTTTTCAGTTTACCCCGATACAAAGACAAAGACAAAGAAAGATTTTCTCTTTATCACTAACTTGTCGTATTTAACAATTTTGCCTATCAAAAAAAATGCCAAGAAATAATACAATACTTAACGTTTCAGAGGCTTCAATCTGCCTACGTCTTCAGAAATGGACAAAAAAATTCAAAGATAAATGCAGTTACTCCCTTGCTGATTATTTATTTCTCAACTTCTCCGACAGGTGTCAACGGGAAAACCCAATTTACAATATTATAAGAAAAATAGTAAAATAAATATAAAACATGAAGTAACATTAGATGGTATGACGAGAAAATACGGAGCTAGCAAATAAATTAAGTTCTTAATTAACATCTTAAGAATTCACATCATCCAAACCTAATTTGTTGTCTATTATTTTCATTATATTGAGTGGTGATAAACGCAAGTAATTTATTGTGCAAAAGGGAACCAAAAATGTCACGGTAATACCAGTATTCCGAGCAGGAGTTTTCAGAGCATTTTTTTTCAATTAGATCGGAACAGTAAACATCGCCAGACAAATCTTTTTGCATGAATATTATTTCCCATTACACCTTTCTACCCGATACGGTTGTATATTGAGTTATTTCTCAATATCAACGTAACATAATAGCCAAACCAAATTTGAAAGTACAGCATATCAAAAACTTTTTTTACGTTCAATGTCCCAAATGTAGCAGTTGTAATGCGGTGACCAAGAATGGACCTGATATATACACAATAAAGTATTTTCAATGTCTTATAGTTGAAATCTTTGTATATCCTAGATGTGAAACCCAGTATTTTATAAGCTGTCATTAGCGAAAGTGAGTTTTGTATCAAATTTTCACCCAAATCTCTGATTTTATTAAGACATGTCAACCGACTACTAAAGGCAAGTTTCCACCAAACGGACTCGCTTGCGAGTCCGTTTGGTGGAAAGTCCGAAAGCTCCTTTCGCTCAAAGATTCGATTATATAAAATATCATTGTTGAGAAAACGAGTAGATCATGAAAGAGATAAAATCATGACAGATTAGATGAATGATGACCTAGGAATGAATGGAGAACTGGGATCATCGAAATTTATACCCACCACAGATTTTCACTTTGAAAAAAGTAACTAATAATGTTACATGAAGTCACCCACCAAAACAAAATAGTGAACTGAATAGTTGCTTGTTGTCCCATACCTTTTTCACATAGCGAACTCTGTTTATAAAAACACAGAGAAAACACCGGAACCTTTTGATCTTTCCGCCTACCGATGGGACATTTCGTTGTTGATAAAAACAGTCGCCCTCGACACAAAGTTTTAAAAATGTTTTTTATTTTGACAACTAAGTTGTCCGGCATCGTGTGGAGACTTTACCGAACGATACAGCAGAAAAGAAGGAACTGATAATTTTCAATGCATCATCGATGAAAAGTTTGGATGAAAGTGGACCCCTGTGGGATACCAGACGATACTTATCATATGATATGAATCAATTTAATAATTTTAAGTTAATCCTTCCAGAAGTTGTGTATGAAAAATGTATTAGTTTGGTGAGTGAATGCAATTTTTGATGGGATACCATCTGGACCAAAACATAATTTGAATGGCAAGCTAACTAGCGACTCGATTAACTACATCTGCTGCATTTGTACTAATTACATTTATACTCGTATTGACAGTTCCATTACTGCCAACTAGATCATTATAATATATTATTTTCATCAGAGAGACAAAGTACAATTATCGAATCTCGTATCGAATATTGTTCACAATACTTTTCATCCAAATTAAAAAAGGAATATTTTTAGGAGAGAGTAGTATTTTGGGAAAAAATCTTTTTGTTTCTCGGTTTCCCCATCATTGAACAAAAAATATAGGAATCTTCCAAATACAGAAAAAAACTTCTACAAAAACTCTTTATGAATAAAGATATAATAGATATAATAACTATTATGAAGATATAATAGTTACAAACTGGTAGAAACCGTCAAGAAACAACAACTTTCACATGAACATTGAATTACTCGAAAATCAATGTTTCCCATTCAATTTGTACTACAAATATTTGTTATGGAATTGAAACAAGATATTATTCATAGAAACGCTATACAATGTTATATATACCTTTTTTTGTCGAATAGATCAGGAGTATATAAGCTGACTTGTGTCTCTTGCCCAAAACTGTATATTGGCCAAACAGGGACAACATTTTCCCAAAGAATTTACAAGCATAGAAGTAGTTTTGTGAATAGAAAGACCAATTCCACATTTGCAAACCACCTTTTGGCAGAAGGACATGAGTGCAATCATGAATACGATGTGTTACATTTAGAAAAGTTTGAAACTCAATCTTCTAGAATGTTTAGAAATCAATAGAGTCAGGAATTTGGATAATTTAGTGAATGATCAATTAGAATTCAATAACTCCCCATTACTAAATATTTTTTAAATGTGGAAATTGGGAAATAAGTAATTTAGCTAATTACAAACTCAGGTAAAAATCAGGTACTTACTTGAAATGTAGGTACATCAAATTGCAAAATTAGGTATATTAAGCATTCCATATGTGGAATATAGTTAGTAAAGACACGCCTGAAGAAGCCATTGTAAGACGAAACACTTATTGCGCTTTTGTAAAATCGTTTAGTGAAAATCTCACAATAAAGTATTTTTTGAATCCGTACGATATATCAAATATTGAGTACTTCCATATCGCCACCTTTTTAGTTACCGTACAACTCTTACTGGAGGGTTTTTCAAATAAACCATGATTCTGTAAACTCTTCTCAATACGTCGAAAATTACGTTTAGATGGCTGACGCCTCTCAAGGTACAATTCCCCATACTAAGCTATAGATCCAGTAGAATTGCACAAACAGCTCGCGTATACGAAAAGCGTAACAACTTTCTCGTCATGGTAGATTCGTAGCCGGTCGGTTCGACGTGGGTGCTTTGTTCACTCACTCGAATTGATTGCCGTATTGGTCGGTGGTTCAAGTCCCAGGCTGATCGATCGATTTGCACTTGCTATGGTCCAACCCGTGTTAAAAATCACACGTTAACAGGTAAGATCTCGTTAGTTCTTAGCTCGCACAAGTTTCGACTTCTTAGGGTTGTTGTTCATGGGGGTGCGACAGCTGGTTAACGGAAAAATAGATTTTAAACAGATTAGAAAAACTATTATTGGTTTTCCCCTCACAATGTTCCATAAAAACTGACTTTTGAACAGATCTTCCATATTCATACAAAACCCCTGGAATCCATGAGCGTTCGTTTTCCTCTACTTGCAAACATTCGAGAGATGTGTGGAATTGATGTATCTTTGAATTTTTAAGATATTGGTTTCTAGCTTTTCGAGAATACACAAATATGATGATGTTTTTTTCCGAGACAAATGTCGACGAACACATGTATTGTAATACATAGCTGAATTTGTTATTAAAGTGGCTACAAAAATCGATGCAAAATACTAGAGGTTCGTTTCAATAAAATGAAGTTTTTTATGAAATCTAACGAATAAAAGGACTCATATCAGATTATTACAAATATGAAGGAGTTTAGAAATTGTCTCTGTCCTGAAGGCGGTGTAGCCAAAAAAAGAAATTCTACAATTTTAGTTTTTGGCGAATATTTCAAAAACAACCTCTTATATTCTCGATCTGAAAAAGGATTATTTTAGTTCCCCAAAAAATGAAATTTTTATCCAATTCAATTGACCTTGTATGTGTTACCGTTTCCGAGATAGCAATAGTGTGATCAGCTAAAAAAAACGGCCTGTATATTTTGTCGGGTGTTGGAAATAACTTATCTCGTTTGTCGGAGTTTTGAATCGAATATTTACCAAGCTTTGCAGTTGATTCTTCAATGCCATTTGTAGTACGTGACTTACCTAGTAGATTTAAAGCAGAACCGTTTCTAGTGTTGAGGATATACAGGGTGTTCATTAAATATGCGGCAAAGGACTATTCCTTTGGACTATTACAAGGATATTTTCTCCTTTGATGATTTTTGGTTAAGAGCTTTGTTTTAAAGATACGGAGCGAAAAAGTGTTTCGACAATAAAAATTTATTACTAAAAATTATATGTAATATTTCTTAATCTACAAGAACTGTTGAAAATGACTAACCTCCCTCGGATGCAAGAATCTAATCTTCTCCTTATCGACTCCCGAACTCTTGCAAAAACACCAGGATCGTTTCTGATTGTGTTCCAGCAATTATCCGATTTCTCAAATCTTCCACATCTTTCAGTGTGATCGGAATGTTATTGATAGGTACCAACGGAATTGTTAGATTCTTTATTGTTTGGTAGATCCAGTGTAGTACGCTATATTTTTATTTGGGCTACGTTAATAATTTTAAAATGATCAAAATTGTTATTGTCGAAATTCTTTTTCGCCCCGTACCTTCGAAACAAAACGCTCTATTAAAAATCTTCTAAGGACAAAATATTCCTAGAATATTTCAAGGAATAGTCCCTTAATTTTTTGCCGCATGTTTAATAAACACCCTGTATAGATTAGAGGTTCCCAAACTTTTTTGTCATATACCACTTTGAAAATTTTACTAGTTCCGTTAGACTTCTTGCAGCTACATTTCTACCAAATTCTCAAAACTCGACGATAAATGTGAAGATTAGATCTAACTATAGAAATTTGCGTTGCAGCTGCAGTGAGAATTGATTGATTGATTAATTAATTGATTGTGTTGGGAGTGAATGTAAAAAAATAGGGAAGTTGGTCAATCAAGAAAGTGTTTCTTCCACCTTTTTTGACATCTACTTACAACACAAGAAACTACTCAATTCCCACTTATTCTATTTAGAAAACTCCTCATTCGGTGTGGTAAATTCAAATATGTAATTATTGAAGTATTACTCAGTCGTAATGTAATTAAAATTAAACATTAATAAAGTAAAAACAAAAAAACAAAAAAAAAATATAACCCCTTCAATTCTAATAAAGTAACTTCTTTACTACACTGACAATCACAAAATAGTCATAATTTCAATGGGAGGGATTTACTTGTCGATGGATTGACAGCAAATCATCAATATTTAACTTCAATTTTGTTAGGAATAACCGCAAATATCCCCGTTCTGTGATTTTCAATCTGCTTCTTTTTTCTGTTAAAAGATTTGTAACGACACCAGAAACTTTTTTCGACAAGATATGAGACAAATGCTATTAAAAGGTTTCTCATAATTCACATTCAGCTCCTCATTAGTGCTAAATTCGAGTAGCCCCTCTTGTAATATCACATTCTTCTCTTCCGTTTCATCAAATGAATTATTGACTCATGATGGTATTTCCATCGTCAGAATATCTTAAAATATGATTTTGAAGTCATCATGCAGGGCTATTAAAAGTTGAACGTATAAACCCTCGTTTCGAATTGTGAACCCCCATTTTTTGGTCACGCTAACGTAGACCCCCGTCGAGTCTCTCGTGGATCCCTGGGGGGTCCATCTGGACCACTTTGGAAATCATTCCTCTAGATCTAGATATTTTTGTGGTGTTCTTCTATTCATTAATAGCAATTCATGCAGATAGGGCCCATTATTGGAACTGCTCGTTCCCCACCTTCAGGCTCATCAAGCTAGTAAGCCTAATGTTGTCCTTCTCAACCACCGGAGCTCGACAATATTTGTCCTGGAGTTTTCAGCTCATGGTGGGATAAATATCGTCCGAAAAGAGAAGGAAAAACGGATAAAATATCAAGATTTTCTCAGAAACTCTATGCAGACCACTGTGTCAAGATGGTTGTTCTGATTATTGGAGTCATTGGTGGAATGATGCCCTCTCCGCTCTCGAATCTCAAAATTATACCGGCTTACCGCAGTAAGGCAGAAATCTTAGCCAGACAGATGCAGAAGGCTGTCATTCTTGGCTCACTGCGCTTACTCAGGGCACATAATTATCGGACCCAATGTGATGTGTGGGGTGTGATTGTTGTTTGATAATGCTGGCGCGCCTTCCCTAATATATCGGGGTTTCGGGGAATACGGCCTGACTAGCGCGAATTTTGGTGGAAAAATAATAATGATAAAATTATAGTGATACAGAACGATTTTCACAAAATGTAAAAAAAAATTCTACAGAAAATTGATCTGTAATATCTTGAAAATAAAATTAAATATTGTATTACAGTTTTATCTGTAGAATTACAGTATTTATTTTTTTTGTCTTTGTACGCATGTAAATTATTTATACAGGGTCGTATATCAAAGTAAGTATATTTTTAATTTTTTTTTTTATTCAGGAAATCAATAGAACATTTTTTAGAATAATTGCCAGGTTAATATTAAACGCGTTTTTTCTTCATTTGGATTGGTGCATTCAATGTTAAGGAACAAAATAGACACTGAAAAAGCTGAAAAAAAAGAAATCAATTATGAATATTTCAAAAATCACCAGAAGCAGTTTCCTGTTAAATCGCGGACTGGAATGATTACTACACCGTAATCTTTTCTATTTATTTTGTAGAAATTTATATTAAATATACGACGAAGAAATTAGTAGAAATTAGACAAAAGTTATTTTCTTTACCCTATATATTTTGAGAAATTGATCGAAATTGAAAGTTCCCATTCAAATTTTTATTTATTTTTGGTGAAGTTAGACAACTGAACAAAAAGAAACAGCTGAAGTGTATCTATGCAACTAATTACTAATTTATAAAATTCATCTAGAACAGAGTAGTATGTCTTCAGTTAAACAATTTTCGATATTTTTAAATGTTGTTGAATATTGCAATAAAGATGATATTGGGGTTACAAAAAATATAAATCCAAGTGATTCTACTAACGCGCTTCAATTTGAGAGATTATATGCCAAAATGATTTCATTGTGGCTATGCAATGAATACGAACACTGAAGAAGTATATTGTACAAGTAAAATTCAAATTTTTCCAAATATGATAAAAGATCGAATGAGAGATCATGCTTTTGTATTCAAGTATGCAGCTTTCTATTCTGAATAACATTTTGCTGTATTTCTAAAAATAAACTAATTTAATATTTTTTGACATACCCTGTATGCTGTTTAATTTGGAGATATAATAGGTGCATTTAATATGGTTATCAAGCATACACTAACTATTGCAGATATTGAAATTTCGATTGTAGGATATGAAGTTCTTGCGTTTTTACGTAGTTAAGTACTCAATATTTTATTCGCACATAATGTATATGACATTGCAATTTGATCTTCAAATATCTGTCTGCTATCCGTGATATCTGAAGGAATTTAGAAGGTGATTTGCGGGTTGCTTACCATACACAAAAATGATGGACAATGCTGACATACAAATGAGGAAATTGCCATTACTTGGAGAGCATTTCCAGTACTTTGTAATATATAGGTATTTATTTATTTATAAAAAACAAACATACGCAAATATAATTAGTAGTTTTTATCAAATTGATTGATTATTATATTATCAATAGTGAATGATGAATTTTCCAAATATCAGTACAATGCAATACAATCAAAGTTATCATAAAAGTCGATATCAAAATCGGGACATGATAATAAACTTTAAAAAAAATAATGTTGGCAAGAGAATTCTTTGCCAAAACAATCCTTTCATACATAAAATTGCTGCATCACTGAACTTAGATAGGCATTAAACTAAGTGAAGTGATCGTTTTGCAATTTGTGTCTAAGGCTGGCCGCACAGAGGTCGAAACATGATTCGCAGCGAAAACAAAGTATGTACAAGGGGCGCCGCAACTGATATTTCGAATCATTGTTTCGAGCGGTGGTCCACTTCGGCAGAGTCATTGTGAAACGTGACACAACGTTGCGAGCTTGTATGTTTAGATTTGTGTGCAGCCAGCCTAACAACTTAACTTTCAATTTCTCTTATTCCGTCTTTAGCAAAAATTATTGAAAAACTGGTATAAAGACGTTTAACAGAACATTTGAACTTCGGTAATACAATAAGCTCCAATCAATTTGGATTTCAGTCAAACAAAAATAGTCATGATGCCATATTTTCATTTTTATATGAAGTTTATAGTAACATTGATAGACGGGAGATTACAGCAGCAGTCTTTTGCGATTTCTCTAAAGCATTTGACTGAGTTCATCACGAAATTCTGCTCAGGAAACTTTATCTCTATGGTATTGAGGTTATTACTCATAAATGGTTTGCATCTTATCTATCGGGTAGAAGTCAAAGGATTAAATATACAACAATATCTGATGTTTTTGATATATCTAACGGAGTACCACAAAGATCAGTACTGGGACCTACCCTATTTCTACTCTATATCAATGACTTGACTACCATTGATATAGAGGGTGAATTTATTTGCCGACAACACTACAATATTATGGCGCAATACCAAAACAAATGATCTATATTATGCCATTTGGTCTGATATTTCCAAACTTTCAGATTGGTGTAAGGCAAATTTATTAGCTTTCAATGTCTCATAAACTAAAGTTATATCCTTTAATTGCATTCTTGATAATATTCCTCCAGCTTCGAATTCGAATGTGATTGAGAACACGTCATGCAACAAATTTCTCGGGTTATTAATTGATAATACATGGAAATTTGAGGACCACATACTATCTCTTAACAAAAAACTTTCATCTGGATGTTATGCTGTGAAAATAACTTCTTACGAACTATGACTAACTGCATCTAAAACTGTCTATTATTCATTAGTAGAATCACATATAAGATATAGGATCCCTTTCTGGGGGGTAAGTAATCAAACTCGACTCGAGTCGATTTTTATTCTGCAGAAAAGGTAATTAAGATTTCTCTGTAGAGCCAGGCGGCAGGATTCTTGTAGGTCTATATTTGTAGCAAACAAAATTTTATCACTGTATGCTCTATTAACTTTAGAAACAGTTTATTTAATGCATAAACATAGAACAGAACTTCCCTCTATTGTCTCTTATTACACCACACGCCAGACTTTAAATTTAAGTCTTCCCATACCTAACAATACTTTAATTGAAAATTCTATATTGTATAATGATCTCAAGATGTATAATCATCTTCCTAACTACCTGAAATGCGTACTGTACTGAATTTCGAAAATCTACAAAGGATTTTCTTATCGAGAGGCCCTATTAAAATTTGCTATAATTTTTAATAACGATACCATTTAATCATATTTTATAGACATTCCTTTCTATACATCTTTCATGAACTTGACTATGTTCTATGATTATGACAATAAAAGCTTTTCTTTGGACAATATGAAGCATATTTATTATTATTATTATTATTATTAAATCACGTTGATCGTCTAGCAAATATGACCAGTTTTAGTAAACATAGCACCTAATTGTAAAACAGCATTCGAATTCAGTTTCAGTCAAATAATGAATTTGATAACATGTGTTTTCAGCTCCTACACATGAACAGGGTATGTTTTGGGGAGGAGTTTTGTACTCGAGAACAGTTCTCCAAAGCTCTGAGCTCTATAAAGAATCAAAAGTTGCTGAGGTGTGTACAGTATTTTGGTTCGGAACAGTGTTCCAAGCTTTTAAGAAGCAGCCTTTGTAATTCCACTGACGTGATTGTGCCAAGACATATTGGTGTCCATTTCAACCCCCAATAAACATAACGAAGCGAAAGCGGAATTGTTTGACCTGACACTATTATATTATATTATATCCGGTTCGGAGACATTTATCTTTTTTAGAAAAGCGATACCTGGGTTTTTGTGGCATTGAGTTGAACCTGGTTACTTTTCCCCCAATTCGAAATTACTTATAGATCCTAATTAGGATATTAACCTCCTGTTGCCGGTAAAGATGTGCATCCGCAGCCGATGTCCTGGAAACCAAGTGAATTGACAAGATAAGTGTGCTGTCGTCAGCAAAGCAATATATTGGATTCTTGATTTTTTCCAATAAGTCGTTGATGTACAATATGAATCCCTGGGAAACACCTGCGTTGATGATTAAAGTATTCGAGAGATATCCATCGACGGCCACTTGCAGGGAACGTTCTTTCAGGAAGCTGAAGAGTCATACACAAAACTGATCCTACAAGCCATAGCATCGAAGTTTGGCCAGCAAACCGTCATGCCACACAAGGTCAAAGACCTTAGAAATGTGCGCAACAGCTCCAAATATGGGTGACATACGATAGAAGGTCGTCTGTTGATCTTTGTTTCCGAAAGCCATAAGATGTTGAAACCTTCCAAATATTCGAGGATATGGTGGGTTACGGCTGCCAACGTGATTTTTGATATCACTAATAGCAAAGCGACTGGTCTAGTTATTCGGAAGAGTTTTCTTGACCTTTTTGGGAATAGGCTGGAAGAAAAACCCCTTTCTTGTAAGACTGGTTGAAAAGTCTGCAAAATAGTGGTGCGGGTTCATTTGCGACCTTTTTAAGTACGATGATGGGCACTTAATCAGGACCAGAGGCCTTGTTGATATTGAGGTGTTTCAAAATTCGCCTCACTAGACGCTGTAAAAAAGTAATTTCCGTCATTGTGTTTTCTAGTGTGGGAATTATGGGTTGTGTCTTTCCGAGAAAATCGACTGTGGAGTGAACTAAATAATAAAACGGTTACGTAAGTAGCGCATTTGAAATGGAAATTGTAACAAACTCCAAACTCATTTGAAAGTTGAAATTCTCTATAAGTGAGAGGTATAATAAAGAAAATATTTTTTCTACATAATTTCGTTTCTTAGAAAAAATATATTTCAGATCGATTTAATCTGCTTCTGTACCCCTAGAATTTTATCGAAACCCAGAATTTTTGATATTCATTTGTAATAGGTTTATTTGTAGGATAATTTTATTTGTAACTCTTGTAACTTGTATGGAGTGAAAACGTAAAAAGCTCTACAACTTCACGGTTTGCAATAGATTTTTGTGTGCGCATTGAAACTCAAATTAAATGGTTTTGTTTACAAAATTGTAGTTGCAGCTGCTGTCGTAATAGAACCCACGTAGAATGTTCGATTAGATAAATGATAATTGCCATTAATGTTATCATGATGGAGTCAGACGAGTTGAATAATTACCAATAATTAATTGATTATTAATTTCTGTTATACACTTAGAACGCTGACATTGAATGCGGTGACCCCATTCACAGAAAGTCTCTGAATTGAGATCTGACGAGACCTACGAAAAATTATTGAGAGGTGAAGGGCTATATCGAAATTATTTGGAAACATTTAATAAAATGATAATAATATCATTAATAAACTGATAAGTTGATTCTGCAACGTTACATGGCTGACGGGCTGCGAATACCCATGATGGTCCCTAGGTGGTTCAGGGAGCTACTAACATTGCCCACCCAGGATATGAGGCTAATGATCAATGTAGTCGATGCCAATGACACCCAAGAAAAAAATAAATTGATAAGTATATGGTACTTGAATTGAAGGGGTTATATTTTTAGAAGTGATTAATTTGTGGGAAAGTTCGTGGCTTTCTACTACGCCATCTTGATATAGTACTCATTGACAATTAATATTCTGCCAAGTAACAAAAATTTCAGTTATAACGTTTCTTATTCTAGATACCTCTACTATTACCTACGTTCTAATCAGATGACCAATTCTAGCGTCTATAATCCTCAATTCCTACTAAAATATGGTAAGTCAGATCAATAAAGTACTGATTATTAGCTATTAGTGTCACTATCTTTGAGGTTCAAAGGCCGTGGATTTTTCAAGTTTCTTCCTGACGTTTCGCTGACGCGGGGGCTAACTTCTTCAGAGGATTATACATCTTGAGTCAATATTTCCGATGACTTGATATTACGGATTCATAACGCATATTTAAGCTGTTTCAAGTAGTTTGGAATGCTAATACCTGTATCTGAATTAGATAATTTGTCAATAACATTCACTGATCCGTTTCTACCTGCCGTCATGCTGTTTGCTATCCTTGAACTTCTTAGAATGGGATTCCATATTCGATTGAGGTTTATCGCATTTACTTTTCTGCTGAAATGATCCGTGTGTGTGTGTGTGGATCTCTATTGCCTCCCGTACCAGTCGGCTATGGTATAGTCGAAGTAAGCGATATTGTGCACACTTAAAGTTTGCGGGCACTCTCAAAGGCCAATAAAACCAATACATAGAAATGAACTGGCAGCGAACTAGTCCACATGGACTGTAGACTTGGCGATTCGTATTGGTTAATTTTTACTAACCGAGTTTTATGATTGGCTGAAGAGTCAAAAAATTAAATTTGAAGTCATGTTACGGTGACGAATAGAAATCGGGGAATGCGGGGATGGTTATCGCTGCCGTGCCATCAATGTTCTGTTCAGGAACTGACCGCGATTTGAGTGTTGAAATTCGATATTGGTGCAGTTATAATTACTTAAAACTATTATTATCTGGTAAAAATGTAGCGTCCTTGACAAGTACTAATAGTAATAGCGAGTGTGATAACAACGCAGACTTTTTCCAGTGTAGTGATTCCAAAAGAAATGGTAAACAATGCGAAAAAGAGATAACAGTGAATAAGAGTCGGATGCATTTGAATATAGAAACACAGAGAGTATGTTTCAATGTATATAAGAATCTACATTTCAAGTTTGTCTTCGAGGAAAACAAACTATTACAACTGTACGTAAATGGTCAAAAATAAACCTTCTGAACGCAAAACGCTATGTGATACAGGATTACCAAAACCTTTAGATGTTCATTTAATGAAATCATTGAAAAAACAATATACGACTGTTACAAAAGCTATGAGATTCCTACAACTGAAAGCATAAGGAAGAAATTGAATACTTCCGGTCATAATGTGAGCTGCTGTGACAAAACTCTTCAGACTTGGATAAAGAAACTAGGATTTAAATTTAAAATAATGAACGTCAAGCAGTTATGGGAAGCAGAAGGATAGTGGAATTGTGAAACAAAAGAAAAATGGCAAATTTTCTATTCGGATGAAACTTGGTATTATATTTTTATATAATCAGAAATGATTATTGAATAACAAAATTAGTTATCTCCTTAACTATATTATTAAAGGGGAGATGTTGGAAGGTAGGTTACACTATATCGTTTACTTGAACTACATCCCTGGTTGGGGGCAATGAGTCATGTGTTTTCAAACAGTTTCCTTCATTAAGTGCGTGTTCTGCTTTAGTCGACTTGTCTGTTTGACCCACTCTGCAATTGCTTTCATGCCCCTTCAGCTTTGTCCCCATAAATCTTTTGGTGGTTCCGATATATACCTTTCCACAAGTACACCGTATGCGATAAACCCCTGCTGGTGATAGTGGGTCCCTTTTGTCTTTATCCTCAGGCCGGCTTGTAAACCGAAACCGGTCGCAACAAATAAAAATGTTAGTACAAATTGGTCAGCAATTATTTTCTCTATCCTATATTTTATTGTATAGTGAGATGTATAGTGAGATACAGTGAGATTTTCACTGAACAGTTTATAACACCATAACACGTGTTTCACTATGCAATAACTTCCTCAGGCGTGTTCATTCAGCATGCATGAATGATTTCCATACTTTCTAGAAGGTTGAGTTTCAAACTTTTCTTTTGGAAACTGATGTATTTTTTTCAAATGCACATGCACAAGCAATTCCATTCTTAAATCGTTCTGAGACCTGTGCCTGGCGTGAAAGTATCTATTTTCCAATTAAAAATATTGAAATTTTCATGGCCAGAGATAACTTCATCAATATTTGTCATTCTTTATTCTCCAAGGCGACTGATTTTTCTACTTTTGTCGTTACTTCCATCTCACTCATACCCGCATGCTATCACGTTCGTCTCTCACTCTTACACATACACATATCTTATGATATTTTTCCTACATCTAACGAAATTCCCCTTTATTCAGTATCCCTCTATGCACCTCCACGCATACAACATTTTCATCACCCCCAAGTAATATTTATGCACTCGACACGCGTTTCGCCAACAAAGTTAGCATCCTCAGGAGAAGAAAATTGATACCCAGTCTAGTCTGGTTAATCCTTATATACTAAAATTTGTTACCTGAGGTTGTATACTTGCAGTCCAATATGGAATTTCTCGGTAATTAACTTCCTGCAAGTTCTTAGTAATTATTCTCTTCCTAACGGAAGATTAAAAAGCGAGC
>WOGN01001828.1:5223-18097 GCA_015342105.1 Leptinotarsa texana
TTTATTTCATTTCTGAAATATTTATAGTTTTAATGTTATTAACAATAAACCGGAATACCTCATTTTTCCTGGACTATTTTGTTTATAACAATCGTAATTTTTGACCCCACTGTACAATCCTTCAAAAACATTTTTCTAGGACTGATTCCGAATCAAATGAGCATTTGCTCATATTTTTAGGAGCTTTATATCTGTTTTTCACGTTTTGCAATTTGTTGCTCAGTCTAACTTTTCCCTAACCATAACAAAATTACTATCTCTCGAGGCGCGTTTCGCTAACCAAGCTAGCATCATCAGGAGAATACTAAGACATCTTGGTATGCGAAACGCGCGTCTAGAGACAGTATTTTTGTTCTGGTGAAGAAAAAGTAGTCATCATTCTACAAATGTTTTTTTTAATGAAGTTTATCAGTCGTAGGTATGTGTTTCTTATACATGAAACATTTTATTATGAAATTTTCTAAACACGTGTTGCATTTTTGTAAAATTGTTTAGTGTGTCGGGACTGATGATAGATGAATTATTAATTAGACGGGCATGGCGTTATTAATAACACCAACAAATTAACAAACAGAAAATAACAGTGTAACCTCATGGCGAGGAGAATCAGAATTAGGATTAGTTCTCAGCCGAAATCTCAGAACAGAATGTACCTTCAGATGTTCATCTGATAAAATCATTAAAAAAACAATATACGACTGTTACAAAAGCAATGATATTCCTACAACTGAAATCATAAGGAAAAAATTGAGTACTTTCCGCCATAACGTGAGCTGCTGTAATAAAACTCTTCAGAATTGTATAAAGAAACTAGGATTTAGATTTAAAATAATAAACAAACGTCAAACAGTTATGGAAAGCAGAAGAATAGTGGAATTGCGTAACAAGTATTTCGAACAAATAACTAAATATAGACAAGAACAACGGCAAATATTTAATTTGGACGAAACTTGGTATGACACTCACGACATAGTTACGAAAGGGTGGACCGATGGTTCGAGAATGTGTACGCCTAATATGCCTGCAAACAAAAGATCGTGACTAATGGGTTCCGAATTCTTTGAAATTATGTGGAAAAAACTTGAGGACTGAAATGTTGCAATGCAATCATAAGAACATGAAAGCTAATATTTTGGAGGATTAGTTTGAAAATACATTGATCCCAAATTTGGATGCTAATAGTGTAATAGTTCTTGACAACGCTTCCTCATTCGAGACAGCTCATCAAAGTACCGAATAAAAATTTGAGGAAAGATGAAATACAAATTTTTGGGAAAGAAAGTCCTCCTGAAACAGCTACTTTCATATAAACATTGAATTATACGAAAGAAAAAATTCTTTCGAAACAAATACTTCTATATGAACACTTTTCTCTACCTAGTTTGTATTTCAATCATTCGTTGTGGAATAAAAATCAGATATCATTCACATGAATTCTAATTTGGCAATAAACTTTCTTTCCGATAGAAGAGGGCATTTCAATGATATGCGTTGAAAAAAAAATACAAAAATGCTAAGTAAAAATTAAAATAGAAGAATTGACATTTTTGGCGAATAAATAATCACCAAAAAACAAAAAGAACAAACTAAATGACCAATAATCAATTTTGTCTGATAATGATAAACTGCAAGCTAATTCGAGTCCATTACTGGATCGGAAACGTGTCGCTATTTAAGACCGGAGGGTCGATATGGCGTAACGCCAGATGTCTTGGACACGCGCCTGATCCCGTTAACGCTCCGCATACCCTCACCCCAACCCGATCCACCGCTGCATCATTATGCATTTCGCATCCGAAATTTTCCAAAATTGATGAGGTATTATTGTATTCTTCCCCCGTATATGGGTATTTATAGCAAAAGGTACTGATATTGAACACGTGTGTTGCGGTATTCCGTATAAACTGCCGCATCCCCGTTCATACGTTAAGTATTAACGTTTGGTGAATGTCCTGATGAGACGTGGCAGATGGCGGGTGGCGATTTGGGGCGTGTGAGGACTTTCCACAGTCTTCAAAAAAACGAAACTCGCGTAATCGAGGAAACGGGATCGTTACCCAAACCCGCAATCTTTAATGCATTATCGTTCGAGCACATTACAATGATTGAAGTCCTTTGTCATGTATATCGAATCACAACTTTCTACAGGACTTCCGCTTCCGAAGTGCAGGAAGATTCACGTGATTCACGTGACGCGGCTGCTCTCATCATATCATTTGATAATGTTGAAAGTTCAACTAATCACGCCGGTTAAAGGTTGGGTAGACCGAATGCCCGATGACATGTTGATTTCGAGAAAAACCATGACTCTGCAAAGCATAGACATGTTGATCAGGGTGACTAGTTACATGTTTTTCTAAAAAATAGAGCGATTTTAAATATAAAAACTTTGTTCATAAATTAATTGTTATTCATCTATTCTTAATTTTTTTTTATTTTAACACGCTTTTATTAGCTTCACCTATATGTATGTATAAATGTATGTTTGTTTGTAACTCTCAAGTTCGGGATCTGTATTTGACAGAATTATCGACATTATTGCTTGATCTATCCGTGAGCAGATGGCGTTGTACGTAACCTCCTTGATATATCGACATTATTGCTTGATCTATTCGCGGGCAGATGGTGCTGTACGTAACCTTCTTGATATAATTCGAACTCATTTCACATATATTTCTAGTATTTTCCGTTCATTATTCTTTGAAAGCGTGTTTTTTAGTTTATTAAAATATATTGTTACCTCCTTTCTGTTATTCATGGCGTAATAAAGGCTTAAAGTTTTCTCGATCCTGTTGGTGATATCTGCCACTTGTGTTCCCTTCTTATCTAATATAATTTTATTGTTTCGCCTGTATTTTGTTTTTTCGTTATCCTTTAATATTTCAGATATATTAAATTTGTTTTGTGATTTTTCTTCACTATCTGTTATGATCACCATATCTTCTGCAAATGCTACTTCAGATATTTCAGAGTTTTCTGTATCCTACGTTCAGTTTTTTACTCATCACTGTACATTTCTTAATTATCTCGTCCAAGAGTAGGTATTAAAAGTTTTGGGCTCAAAGTCCCTCCTTCCATGTCTTAATCCTTCATGTGTTGTGAAAGTTTCTGATTTTTTTGTTGTGTTAATCACTCTGTTCAAATTATTCTTTTATAAGTATGTTCTGTGTCATTCTTATTAATTTGTCTACTATAATTCTCTCTTTGCGTGTCTTCCATATTATTTTCCTAGATGCCTTGTCAAATGCCTTTCCGAGGTCTAAGAATGCTATATACCTATATCATTCTCTTTTCTTGGTTTAGTTTTTGTGCTACTTGTTTTGTGATATCTAATGATACTATCCCATGTGGATTATAATTCAAACCAAAATAATTTGATTACCTAAATTGCAATTCGTACAAAGTAGTTCAATTGAAGATTTTTTTTATTTTTTAAATGTATTTTTCAATTACCTATTCAATTTTGAATTAAAAATGATCAAAATAGGTTTGAATAGTTATTCTCCTATTCCGGACGAAGACAAATCCAACAAATCAAAAATTATGAAGATTGGTCCAGCCGTTTTTGAGTTATAAGTTGTGTAATTAACACAATTTTGTGATTTTTATATATCAAAGACTAAATATAATATTCGTTATGGTATCCATTAGACCAAATTGCAAAATTCTACCTTGTAGAAAAGCTGGAACAGACAAACTTTCGAAAAATTATTTCAAATATCTATTTCCTAACTATAGTTGCACATTTCATAATCGCAATTCGGAATTATTAAACAAATTTTCACTTAGGAATATTGTCACAAACAGAAGGATTAATATGAAAGAAATGTTATGGCTTTCTCCTCCTTCTTTAAAGAAACATTTTTTTTCTAAATATATGCCCATTTCAGTTTGGAACGATAAAATATTGGAATATTATATTTCATCAATTTTTCAGGTGGTGCCCTATGTCTCTATGATATTCCCAGTGACCCTTGTGAAGAAAATGATTTAGCCAAATTCTTTCCCAGCGTTGTGAGACGCATGAAAAGAGCTCTGGTGGATTACAGGACAACTCTTGTTGACCAGTTTGCTGAAGAAACTGATATCGAAAGCGCCAATCCAAAATTATTTAATCACGTTTGGAATCCTTGGTTGGACTGTACAAATTCAGACTGTTCAATCCAGTGAAAAATAATATATTCTGCTCATTTCTACAATATTTTCAAAAACATGATGGTCCTGACTATGGTCGATATTTGTATTGTGAATGATCGAATGTTCCACAACAGTGGTGCCAGTATGTTCATCTGTACTAGTTTGTAATTTTTATTTCCTGATTTTAACGATAGTAATTAATATCAATGAATAAAATCAAACTATTATTTCTCACATTTTATTTCTAGAAATTGTATTCAACTTGATCTTATCCAGTGGCGGATTAAGCATTTTGCCGCCCTAGGCCCCATCTAATACGCCGCCCTTTTTGAACAACAAAATTCTATATATTTTGATTCACAATTGTTATTAAATAACGGTTTCATTTTATTTAAATATAATTAATAAATAATACAAAACAAATTTTATCAAACTCTAACATAATGAATAATAATAATGAACATTTTTGTCAAATAATAATTTATTGCTCCATTTGTAAATCTCTCCTTTCTGGCTTTTGTCCGAGCAAAAGCATCAACTACATCATCGTAATCAATTTCTTGAACTAGTTGAGCTTCAATAGACAGTAATGCAAAAGCATTGAGTCTATCTTGGCCCATACTTGCGCGTAAATAAGATTTAACCCTTTTTAAGGTGGAAAAAGATCTTTCTTTGGAACAATTGGTAGCAGGAATACTCAAAAAAATACGTAGAGCAATGTTGACATTCGCATAAACATCTTGAAGATTTCGAGAATGCCATACATTGTACATTTCTCGTGCAGAGCGTAAATCTTCCGTATTTTCTAGAGAATATTTGAGCTGACATTGTAAATGAATACATTCTTTCCCTATCTCTTTCAAATCATTAGGATACTTTTTAACTAATTTATTCGCAAGGTTTTTTCAATTCAGTTGTATCTATGTCAGATAAATTATCAAAAAAACTAAAACTCTCGTAAGGTTTCTGATAAGCACTTTGACGGTACGCTTAAGGTATCTAATATTCGATAATACAAATTGGTGCGAAAATGTTCGTGACCAGATGAAGGTACTATTTCATTCACCCGTGACTCATCTGCGTGAATTTTTCTGGTTTTCTTGCGACCCGTATCATAACGATAATAAACTTGAACTCCAGACAGTGCTTGTGCTTTTTATTCATATTCAGAGTGTGGTTTTTACCTCATATCTTGAAGAAATAACGCCAAAGAATTCAACTTCAAAATAATGTATATTTCAACCCTGCTGAATTCAAAGCAACAAACTATTACCTAAGCACTTGGACATTTGATAGAGTTCTAACCCAATAAACAATCATCAATTATTTTCAAGACGAATTTTTATTATAATATTGAGTTCCTAGGCGGTAAGCTTTAATGATCTTAATTTTACCAGAGAATAATTTTACCCGACTCGCTGTTTTTGTATAAAATGACTCAACTGAATTATTCTACTAAAAATCCCATGATAGAATTTTATTTTTTCGCAATTTGATTTTTTCGCAACTTCTCTATCGTAAACGGATTTTTCGTTAAGAAGTTTTTCAATTCTGATTCTACGTAATAATTATGATCTCCAAAAACTTCTACTCAAGGTTTCCACACGAACCCGTCTTTTACCTATCACTTCCTACCACTCTACTCCACCCATTTCTATGCCTCCCCTCAATGGGTTGTTATATCACAGGATCCTATACCTAGCCTCTTAATCCTCCTCAATTCAACTGACAGGAAAAAATCATACACGACCAGCAATGGATGGCTGAATATCAATTGAATTAACCCGCATTTTATACGCAATTTGAAATTGGATATCTGATCTACTGGCATATCCGTGGATCAATTATTTCTGATGACATCAACCCTTGCAAAATATCGTTTTGAAATAGGTAGATTTACAATTGAATTGAATCTCCCTTATTTGGTATTTTATCTGATTGTAGGAGCATCGATGAAAATCTCACATGAAAAAAATTTTATGCGAAGCTAGTCTATTTACATTTGTAAGTTAGGATATAATAAAAATCAACTGATGTGATAATTGTCAGACCAACTCTCCGAAAGCTCTACATTAAACGGCACAGGCGAAGCACCCTGGTTTACAGAGAGGCTTACTTAGTTATCTCTGGTGTCATCTGCACTGTCTACACTACATAGCCCACCCCATGCCCCCTCCCGGGTTGAGTACCCTGAGTTGACATCTTCTCCATACAGTTAATGTGTGCAGAGCATCCCTTCTTGTCCATCCACTCCCGCTCCTCAAGAGCGGTCCTCAACTTACTGATGGCCTGACAGCCGCCTGACAGCGACTCTCGAGGGTTGTCTTTGGTTCTGCTTCGTTGGCCTCCTGTGTTTGTGCCTTTCTCGGAATCTGGGGGCATCCCTGTTTACTGCGTTATGTAGGTTGCTTAGCGCTGGATTGTCGTGCGCTCGAATTCTGTCGAATGTGTTCATTGCGTGTTTCCTCATGTATGCGTCTACGTAGGGTATGTTCAGGTCTAGATCCCGGAATATGTACCTATTCGGTACATATCTTGGAACGTTTACGGTGGCCCTTACGCACGCGTTCATAAACGACTGTTTTCTGTATGTCGCTGCGCACTGGCAGTATTACGGTCTTTATCATCAGCAGCTCCACTCTCAGTCCCATGTTGCTTATTATTGGTAATAGATCTCGCCATTCCTATTCTCTGCTGTACGTAAGACTAGAACGTTAATCTTTCGTCTAGGTTGACCCCCCAATTATCTAGCTTCGTTGGTCCACGAAATATCTTGTCCGTTGAAAATGACGTTTTCTTCCGGGTGACTATCCTCCAAGTGAACAATATTGCCTGACTCTTGTCAGGGTTTATACTGATCTTCCACAGGTTAGCCCATTCCTCTAATCTATATGCCTGTTGCTGCAAATATCTGGTGACTTGCGCCACATAGGTATCGGCCATAGAGATACTTTATAGACTAACCTCGTCTTCACATCTTTTAAGAGAGAGACGCTGGACGGGAAAATCACAGAATTGTCCATCTTGCCAATTGCACAACTCAGGTGTATGCAGAACATGGCAAACTATGGGCTGACATAGGATATGACATCTCACCTAATATCCTAATTTCGAGTATAGAGAGGACTAGATCTTCCGGGAAAAAGATAAATTAGGAGCAGATACATGTTGGTTTACCAAGTGGAACAAAAACCTCTCAAGATTCTGTTGAAGGTGTATATATGCAATCGTAAATCGGAAATATACGCTACTGATTTGTGTGTGGTTGAGACTGGCAGAAACAAATCTCACACTTGAATTGATAAAAATATTCTCATATGGCCAAGTGGCTCTAGGGTCACTTGGCTCTTATCTAGCGATTTCTAGATTGGTAGTGAACTGTCAGAAAATATTCCTGATCTGGATTCCTAGCCAATCTGACTTATAAGGTAATGAATCTGCTGCCTGTCTTGTGAGGAAAAGTTTTGTCGAAACAAAATATGTGATTTACATCGCTTTAGTTTTTGCAAAATAAACACTGAATACCTGAACTGCTAGAATAGTTTCATATTTCTAGCAAAATCTATCAGAATTGGCCAATTTCAAGACATTTATACACCCTTGGAAGTATGATATATCAAACAATGGTTAGTGATGAACATGCCTAGTTACAGGTCTCTGTGGTGTGAAAATAATCATATTTACTATCGGAAGACAGTGCCATATCATTTTGCGACATTTATCTCGAATTTGGACTTTCATACCGAAACTACGACGTTACTCTTGAAATTTCGGTATATTCTGAAATGATACATATACCAACCACATGGTAGTTACCGAAGAGAAGTAGGAGAGTTGAGAAGCTAACTCTCTCGATCCAGTGGTACAGGGAGGTCATTGGAGTTGACATCCATTTCTTCTGTAGACTGAAAATTGCATTCTATTTTGATATTTACTTCTGGATCCACGAAGCAGTTTCAAACTTTCTTGACAAGGCATTGCTACAACGATAGGACGTTAGTATCTCGAGGTATCCTTAGAAATAATTTATGCATAACAATGCAAAAAGTGACATTTTCTGTTGAAATTTTTATTGAATATTATCTTTTTTGTGCCCTATGACAAAGATAAGTAGGATCGAATAAGTAGGAAAAAACTTCCAGTTGTCGGAAAAGTGGTGTGAAACTGTATATGATATGATTTGTTAATGGTGTTATTATTAAATACTTATGTTTTCTGTACCTATTTTTACAGCCCTCTATGACGGTGATAAGTAGGTTCAAATAAGTAGGAACAAACTTCCAGTAGCTCATTATTTTAGGACTTCTGTGGAAGTATTTTACGTGTTCCAATTTACTCCTCACTGTGGAACTGTGGAGTGAGGATGCTTGGAATATCAATGAAAATTGAATCGACTGTATTGATACACTTTAAGTGTTCTCGATTGGTGATTGGTATCATAACCGGTTGAGGTGAAATTGATAAAAATTTATAAAGCGGTTGTTTTTTGGGTACAATCGCGTACAATCGCTGATGTCTATAGAAAGGTTACAGTAATTCATTTCTTCAATATTTCCGATTTCAATCTCGGATTTATATTTTCCGACAATCAGCTCGGAAATTCAGACTTGAAAGGTAGGGTCAAGTTATGATGGGAAAATCATCTGAATTTTGAATTTGAAATCAAAATTTTCAAACTGCATTGTAAAAATTTACGTTAAAATCTTTACCCTACCAAACCACGAAAGCCAAGTTTTAACTGTCGCGTGACGTTCTTGTCTTGTTTGAGAACAATATTACAATATGACAACACTGTAACTGTCATTAATATTCCCGCGCTGCGATTGGAAATTTGTAAGTTGTTTTTCTGTTGTCAAAAAAAGTGGTGTGAAACAGTATATATGATTTGTTGGTGGTGTTATTATTAAATATTTTCTTGATTTTATATTTCATTAGTTGTTAGCAGTTGAAATGGATTTACCGTATTTAGCTGAATATGCAAAATCTGGCCGTGCCAGTTGTAAAGGCTGTAAATCGACAATTTCGAAGGGTGAATTACGTCTTGCCGTTATGGTCCAGGTAAGACAACGTTCTGACTATTGTTTACAGAAGTTGAATTATAAGATTCTTTGGCTGTGGTTTACAATTGTTGAAATAAGTAAGTTACTCCTTCTGCGTATCTAGTAAATTGCTCTTTTACTGGCCCACGTTTTTCGACCAAAATATCTTTGTTTTGTTTGAAAGCTTCTTTGTTAATTTATTTACATATTTCAGACAATTTAGACAGGTCAGCTGATAGTAGGTCACAAACTATTTTGATTTGATCCCTAAGAAGTTGATCACCGGGCAAGTCGGTGAAATTTTTTGTTGTGTCTGGACCATTTCTGAGTGTTTTCTTCTGCTAGTTAAGGGCAGTTTTCTTTGGCTGTAGCACCAGACTTTCTGTTTATTTTCCAAAGTTTATGAAAATTATAATAATGAATATATCTAAATCTTTCTTCAGAATTATATGAAGGCCATAAAGTTAAAAAAAGAGATACATATATTATAATTAATTTTGCCAATCGTCACTTTTTAATCTTCATAATATTTTTACGATTTTGATAATCCACTCTATAAGTAATTAATAAATATTCTTTAAAATTGATAGTTCTTAAAGTTGTATTGACCTTTTGCAATACAGGGAACCCTATTGAAGTTGATTCTATGAGTTTCAACTATAAATTAACTACTTTCATTTGATCCCGCATTTTATTTGCTACAATCTGCTTCATTTATAGTCTCCGTTGGATCTATCACAAAACTAAATTTTCAATATACTTGTAACATTGACCATCCATGGGTGAGCACTAGGTTGAAGCATTTCACTGTTATAGTAATATTTGGAAAGTACAATATAACTCAATTTTTTTTCTGATTGATTCGGCTGTTACTTGATGAAGATCCTTAATAATTTCATAAACTACACCTTATGCTTTGATCTTCACAAAGTTCATTTCCAAAAAGTATATCACGACATGTTTCGCTATCGTAGTAAAAAGCTACTGTGATATTGAAACATGTCGTGATATAATTTTTGAAAATAAAGTTTGTGTAGATCAAATCGTAAGGTGTAGTTTATGAAATCAAATTATTCTTATTAACTGGGACCGACCTAGTCCAGAGTATTGAATATATGGGTAATTGGTTGAAGTTGAAAGTTATATATTTTTAAAAGAGATAAATTTTTGGAAAGCAAAAGTTTTGGCTTTCTACTCCATCTTTATACTTAAAAAGAAGGAATCTTCCAAAGAAACGAAAAAAGCAATACATTTCAAAATAAATTGTAAACAAAGATGAGTTGTTCATGCAGAAAAGTAACTTTCAGATACAAACTGGAAGAAAAACCTTCAATACAACTACTTTCATACAAACATTGAATTACACGAAAAAAAGGTTTCGAAACAACTACTCTTATATGAACATTGAATTATACAAAAAACCCTTTTTCCTGTTGAGTTTGTACTCCAAACATTTGTTGTGGAATTGAATCCGATATCATTCAAAGGATTGCTTCACAATATAGTACATGAAAGAGGTAAAATATCACTTACATGCAACACTGTCATCCTCAACAGCTAACATTTTATGTTTCGCAATAAGACACTTGCCTTATTGGTTTGCAACTTCTGAGGGTTGTCGTTCGTAGGGGTGCAACAGCTGGTTAACGGAAAAACAGTTTTTTTTAACTTTGATGATGCATGTTATATTGAATGACTCAATGAATCATTTTCATTCCTTTTTAAAGTAAAATTGAAGTATGATAAGCCGTAACATTATGACATGGAGTTTAAAGAAACCAAAATTATCTTCAGTTATTAGTTATAAAGAAATGTAATTGAAGTATTTCTTTGAATACAGGTAAACACGGGTAACTGCCAAAAATTTATTTTATTTGAATGGAGGGATGACTTGCAAATGGAAATATATTACAAATTGAACAAAATCCAATTTTTTACACTGCACTCTGAATTACTTTTAGATTTCCATTGACTATTTGAAATGACTAAAAGTGTAGGTGCTATTAAAATTTTTGATAATCGCCAGAAAGTGTATAAATCCAGAATAGTATTCTTGAAGGAAAGCTTCTATCAGCCCAGAATGATTTTATTACAAGACAGTGCTTTCAGATTGGTTCACAACACTATACTCGGAGATAATTGGGATTGGTCATTATTTTCATTTGGATGTATTCAGATAGATACATTTTCTTTCAGTCCCCGTTTCATGATGGTAAAAATCCGAACTGGCATCATTTTGATTGTTTCTTTAATAAACAAAGACCAAAAACCACCGACGATATTGATCATTATGAATCTCTGAGAGTAGAAGATCAGGACAGAATAAAAGCTCGAGTTGGTGTAGCAACAGTGGCAATAGTACCAGATAAGAAAGGTAAAAAGAGAGCAGGTGACCCAGATGCACTGTTGAAAAAAGAAGCACTTAAGGATTTTACCATTGAATATGCCAAATCTGGAAGAGCCTTATGTCGAGGCTGTGAACAGAAAATTCTGAAAGATGAGGTATTTTTCAGTAACTTATTAATATTTTTTCTAATGGGTAGAATTATTTTCAGGTACGCATTTCTAAAAAAGATTTTGATACTGAAGTTGGACGTAAATATGGAGGCCAAGACTTGTGGCATCATGTGACATGTTTTGCACAAGTAAGATCTGACTTGGGATATTTTGAGTCTGGAGAGAAGTTGCCAGGATTCAAGTCACTGAAACAGGAGGACCAGAAAAATGTGAAGAAACAAGTTGTGTAAGGAATATTAGACATTATTGTGACAATTTTTCGTTATTCTAATCCATAAACCTTCCTTGCATTGACCAAGACCAGAGTCTCATGTTTCTCAAACTTTTTAATGAACAATATGGAATTTTGAACTGATTTCTTTCATTGAAACAATTCATTATGGATTTCACAGTTTAGGTACCAACTATAGCTACCGGACTGAGTCATGGCCAGTGGGAGAAATCGTACATACATACTTATTGTATTGAGGGAGGGACTTCTCACCGGCCATGACTCAGTCAGGCAGCTGTACATGTTAGTGTATTTTATCTCTTCTCGCAAACATGAAGTCCACTTTATCAAATCAACTATTCTTTTTAACAATGGTTTTTGTATTTAAAATAACCAAAAGTCCCCAACCAATATATTTTAATGAAATTTTGGTTTTCAATAATCCAGTACATGAACATGAGACAAGATCTTATAATAATTTTCATATGTATAGAACTCACACTGGTAGTGGAACTTATTCTACAAGGGACTACAGAAATTTAACAATATACCAAATGCCATTAAAGAGGAAAATACTGTAGGAGGGTTCAAAAGTAAATTATTGGAATACATAGAGCGTTAGTTGGAAAATATGTATATTATATGTATGTTACTATATCAATATTGGTTTTCAACATTGGGTCTTGTAAATTGTATATTTTTTATTATTGTCTTTTAATTTAGTTTATCTTCATTATTGTTATTTTCTATATACAGATTTGAATTTTATTAATAATTTTGGCACAGGTAGGAATAAAGATAATTTATGTGAAGCATTATGTGAGGGTTTGACATGATAATGAGCTTTTGTTGTGCCACTTTCAAAAATGAACTAATACAGCGGAACTAATACTTTTCATGGAAAAACCCCCGTATCTTCCGTAATATTCGAGGTAGAACAATAAAACTCTCTGGACTGATGGAAATGCTC
>WOGN01001829.1:0-18097 GCA_015342105.1 Leptinotarsa texana
ACTTATTTCACAGTATTGTATAATAGTTATTATAGCTATTATAGCTAGACCTGTTTCTTTTGGTTTTTTCAACTTTCGTAAAATTGAAAACCGTTTCTATAACTTGTTCCATCTCGAAAGATAGATGCTACAATTCGAAATTAGCACAATGAAAATTAGTCAACTTGTCAACTTGACATATTGGTACGACCTTCATGCCGAAACTTATTTTTATACCGCTGGTGACTTGTATAAAGTGTTTTGGCAGCTTACCAATAGAACCTGTCACGAACCCTGGCAAACGTTCTTTTGATTTCAAAACTGTTACTTGAGTACCACTGAAACTTGTGCTTTTATCTGATTCTCCTTTAAGAGTTATTAAATAAATTCGAGTGAATATTAAATACCACTAGAGCACGAATTTTTTCGCCGGAGATTTCCTGTTACTTTTTCAGTCTTTTTCCTTTAACAAAATGCTTAGAACTACTTTGAAAACTGGATCCTTATTGAGTCATATTGATGTGTTGATGTGTCTGCATGAAATTGATCATGAAAAGTTGCTATTTGATGATTTTATAAAAAACGGATTCGTTCGATTACGAGGAACCTGACAGGTTGTAACCCTACTTAAGAGAGGGGTCCTTAGGATGCGGGAAGTGGGGCTTACCTCCCTCTACATACAGTGTGACACACTTAGGATGAAGACACCACTGTATTTTAGTAATTTTTGAAAGCAGATATTTAATTTTTGGTACCGGCATAGATCTTCATGGGCTACACTTTTTGCAATACTTAGCCCGAGTGACAGCCTTTAACCCAGCCTAGTGCGTTCCTGCGATAAGGGATCAAATTCTCGATATTTTGCTTCTAGTTAGTGATACCGAAATGAGTTATTTAAAAAAGTTTCTTAGAAATCGATTTTGAACCGCAAAATGCAAGAACGGTGGTCAGCTTAAATTAGTTAAAATTGTAAAATACATATATTTCTACAAGTAAAATAAAGTAATTATACAATAATATCTAGGGTTGTAGAAATTTTTCAGTAGAATAAAATGCATTTTTGGAATTCAGTGAAACTACGTATGTTTCCCAATAGCTGAAGTGCTCTATTATAGCAGATGATACTTTGATAACTTAAGGATCCCTGATCAAAAGCCAGTTGAGAGTAGGGTAATCGCATTTTACTACCATTCCGAGTGTGATCTTTATGTATCATGTTATTTTTAATGTAGTTTGATCAATTTTTCATGATATTCATTGTTATGATAAAGATAAACAGTGAAGGCAATATTAAGGGTGCCAGCTCAGTAAAGGTATTTCTACAGGATTATCTGTGACTTAGACCTGCCATACATCTTATTTTTCTTTTCTGCACAGTGAATATATTTGTCATATGGGCGGAATTTCCCCAAAAAGCCAGCCCATAAGACATTGCAGACTGTATGAGTCCAAAATACGTCAGTTCGAGTACCTGCAATGAAATAGTTCACCGTAACTGTCTCATTACAAAACACAAGCTACTCATTTTTGAGGCGAGATTTTCTACATGTACTTTCCAAGTCAGTTTTTGATCAATTGTAAGTCCTAAGTATTTAATATGACTGACTTGCTATATCGATTTATGATCAATTCTTATGAGGGGACTGTAATCATATGAAGTATTTTTTGTTGTAAGAGTATGAATACTGTTTTATTTTTATTAACTAGGTTTGTGATGTTCAGTAAATTTACTCAATATAATCAATTATTTTTGCTAGTTGTGATTGCAAACACACTTTTCTGTAGTTGTTCACTTCATTTTTTGATCCTTTGTTTTTATAGATAGAGACAGATTTTGATATTTTGAGTGCATCCGGATAATTCCCTTTACAGAATGATTTGTTAATCACTATACTTCCGCACAATTACCGCTTTAACAACGCCTTGAGGATTTTCCTGTATTGTTTCTGTTTTGTCCTTTGAAAATATACTTATTGAAGCTGCAATATCGTATTCAAAAAACATTTTATTGTGACATTTAGAAAACACAACACATGTAAAATGGATTAAGATATTATCTGCGTATCTGTGCCAGTAAAAAAAACTTAGTTGACTGATTATTATTATGGTTTTCATTCTCTATGTTATCCATGAACATTTTATCCAGCAAAGGACTTTCGTCGAACTAGAAATAATTTTGAAATAGACAAATCGTTAGTAAATCTAAAATATTCTGTTTTGTTAGTGGATTTACATGGTTTTTGTCCAAAAGACGCTCAACCAGTTCAATTGTTTCAATTGGCTGAATTCTGGGAAATAAGTTTTGGACGCCAAACGTATTAATTGTGAGTTATCAGGAAGAATTACGTTTTTAATATTATTCACCAATTGATAAGATTTATTTATTCTAAATTGCGTCTTGAAATTGGTATAGGTTTCAATTAATTTCATAAGGATTTCTGAGATTTTTACAGAAGGAGCCGTTATGAACGACACCACCGGTCTAATCGAGAAATTAGTTTTGTGTGAGTTTCGACCAATTCCATTATATAGCTGCAATATTTTGGACTCACATGCCATTCTACTCCTGTTGCTAAAAAGACTTTCCATATATAAAGGATCTCCTTAGGAAGCTACCACCATTGTATCTTATCGCCTTTTTCGAGATCTTTGAGTTACGAGTTTCCCATCCCTCAACACAGTTCAGATTTTACTCGCGTCAGTTTTTTCTAGTGACAGGTGGGATACGCTTTTGCCAAGTCCATCTCAAATATCTCTCTTTTTTAGATTAGGTTGAATTCATATTCTTTTCCGTTTATGAAAACATTTGATATAACCTCAAATTCTCAAAAGTTATTCCTATTTTCAAAAAAGGGTAAAAGTCAACCCCTGGTAATTACAGACTAATTTCAATAATTCCAGTTCTATCTGAAATAATAGAGAAAATAATTAAGATCAAGCCGGCAAAGTATTAAAAAAAAACGGTCTATTGCACAGAAATCAATTTGGATTTAGGAGTAAATGCTCAACAATAGATGCGATATGTAAAATTGTGGAAAATATGGTGGAAGGCCTTGAGGAGGGCAAGCATACTACCATTACGCTGTATGATCTATGTAATGCCTTCGCCTGTTTATCCCATGTTTTCTTGTTGAAAAAATTATCCCATTATGGTATAAGATGACTACCGCCTAAATTTTTTGAATCGTATCTCACGAACAGGGAGCAGAGGGTATTTGTTAACAACAGAGACTCTAGTTCCAAACCAGTTACACACGGTGTACCACAAGGGTCAGTTCTTGGACCACTTTTGTTTATCATCTACATCAATGATCATTTCTTTCATTCATCTCCATATAATATAGTGATGTGTGCTGATGATGCAACCCTCATAAACGTGGATAAAAATACGGAAAACCTGAAGATTATGGCAGAAAATCAAGCGGAGGTGTGGTATAATGCCAGTAATTTAAAATGAAACAGAGAAAAAACTCAAAATCTCGTTATTTCAACAAATCATAACGTTGCGGCAGGTAATGAGGTCACATTGCTTGGAATTGTTTTAGATGATGAACTGAACTGGTACAGGCACATAGAACAACTCAGTAAGAAAGTATCGAGCTATATTTATCTAATGCAACAACTAAAAAAGGTTTTTAACATTTCTGCTCTCTGCGTACTACTCATTGATACCTTCTCAGATCACTTATGGGATTCTTCTGTGGGGGAACTCAAGCTGTGCTCTGAAAATATTCGTTCTACAGAAAAAAACAATGAGGATAATCGTTGGTGCAGACCTCAATGCTCACTGCAAGCCAAATATGCCCCTACCTTGCCTGTTTGTCTATTATGCCGTGATATATATTCACAAAAACAAACATTGTTATTCGAACGTATCCGAATCTCATAATCATAATACGAGATCAGCGAATCTGTTCAAAATACCATTTTATCGACTTGACGTGTCCAGGAATAACTCACCTAAACTGCAGTTATACAACAGTTACCAACTAGTTTGAAACAACTTCCTCTTGGATTATTCAAGAGAAAATATTGTTTTCATTCCATCAATGAATTTCTCAAAGCTCCTTGGAACAATAACTCCATTTGATATGGAGGTTCAGTGTGATTTTTTTAAAATTTTAGACAATTGTATGATATATACTCTTTCTTTTTTTATATATACTTGTTTAATAGGTATTTTTTGCTAATCTGTTTGTAGTCTTCAATGAAATGAATAAAAACACTTTTGTCTAATTTCCACTAGTTAATTTAATTTATACGACCGGTGTCAGGTTTAACCTGATAACCCGGGTTTAACCTTGATAATGGGGTTAAACCCGAAACAGGTCGTATAAACTAAATTAATGAAAATTAAACAAAAGTGTTTTTATTCATTTCATTAAAATGAACATGAATTACCACAAAATAAACAAGTCATCAATCACACAACCGGACACACAACTTGTGCCCGGAAATCCATTGTTTGGAAGATATAGGGTGTTGAAATTGATTTTTTTGTTGGTTTTTTAAAAGTAACTTTTGGCAAAAAAATAATTATTCGCATAAAATTTGGTATTCGGGATTTTTTTCGACGTGAGAATTCCTAATTGTATATTAATTTTCATGTAACATCTAGAGGGCGCTGTGTACGCTGTCGTTATTTATTTCAAATTGTTCCAACTATTTTCAGGGTAAACTTTTGTTACTTTTCATGGAAACCCTAATTCCAACACCTTTTCCAAGTAAAAAGTTACACTTCCTCAACAACGCTGGAGGTAATCGTTTTCGATAACATTACAAAAACTAATTATGTGTTGGATCTCGTCAAAATAAACAACTTTTTCTTTCAAAATGTTTATCGAATAATCATTCGTTTCCAAAATACCAATTGTTGAAATCTTTCAAAACATGGTTGGTTTTTGTCATAAGTTTTTCGCAATTTCAGTTACTTTCATCAACCATTTTATTTATGTTCAAAAGATTTTTTCACCTTCTTCGTATAAAATTACGACTATGGTAGTGATTCACTCATACTACAGTATAATATCAGTAACCTATAAATACGATGATATTTACGCTGATATTTTGGTGTTGAATTCAATCGAAGTGAGTTGTAGAAAGTGCATATAGATATGTTAAATATTGAGATACATATCTGGCAACTTTGCTCATTAGATCGAATTTTGTAATAAAATTAAGCATACCTATGAGATGTTATTGTTTGTGAAATTATTGGCAGAGTGCACAAATGACGAGAAAATATTCAGGCTAATGTTTTCGAATGATCTCAGTAAAAATCAAATTTGTATCACGTCTAATCACGATTGAAATTCTATCCCAATGAAACTAAAATCAACTGTAGGTCAATTTGACTGATGAAACTCGATATCGAAAACATATAAGAGAATGGAATATTGAACATATTTTCCGTGAAGTCACCGCTAACTTAGTTGAACAATTCAAATGCTGATTTAATTCCACTTTCTTACTGAAATTGATGCAATATAGATAATCCACCTTCAGGAAATGCACAAACGCAATAAAGAAAAAGTGAGTGAAACTTTCGCTACAATAACAATATACAATGTCGAAACATTCCCATTCACATGAAGATAACGTGACTAATATCGTAATAAGTAATCTAAAAAAATCGTCGTTAGATGGGACCTTCTTCAACAACTAGTTGTAAGTTGGTGTAAGAAATTCTTGTGGAATTCATAAAAAACAATTTTTCAAAGTGAATGTGTTGAGGTTCAACTTTGAAGTTTTTTGGGTAGGCGGCAATACGGAAGAGTACTCTTATAACACAAGGTATTTCAATATTTCGATGAGTTTTATTATCATCATCAGGAAAAAGCTACAAATTTATTATATATAATAAAACAAGATATAATCAACTCATCGTTGGTGAGGTTAGGCGTGTTCAAAATAATGCTTAGTAGGTAGCATATGTCAGAGGAGATAATATTACTGTACAAAACAAAGTTAATTTTTTGAAATTGCTATGTATGGTATTTAAGATTTTTTATTTTGTATTATTTCATAATTACACTATAAAAACTTTCCAATAATCAACATGGTAAACAAAGCACGTGGATGGCTCTATGTTAGTTTTATGAGAAAATCGAAGTTTTACAGACTGTCTGTCATAGAATTTTAAATTCAGTAAAAAGAGAAAATTTGACAATGGTACACCTAAATAGATATGTGTTTAGAGACAACTACCGAATAAAAAAAACATTATCAAGAGTGAGGTAATTCTGTTACCAACGATGGATGGAAAATTTTTTGAACAATCCAATTTTCCATTTCTATTGATAATATCTTGTTTTATCATATGTAATGAATTTGCAGCTCTTCCTGATGATGATAACAAAACGAAATATTGAAATATCTTGTGTTGAAAGAGTACACATGTATTGTTGCCTTCCCAAACAACTTCTTAGTTTTGTTCAATATGGTACTACTTCAGTCTACAAAGAATCATCTGAAAAGTTTTGGAATTTTGCGTATCAGCTCAAAATTAAATTCATATGGACTCATAGATATTTTCACAAAGTGGCGACAAGCGAAGAAAAAATTAATCCAAAATCATCACATAATGCGATTTATGTACAATAAGATGTAATGAATTTGGGAAATCAGTTAATATCTTACAACAGAATACAGGAGAATAACTCACTTTATAGACAATTGAGTGAATGGACGACTAGCCATATTTTTAATAACGTACCTCTGTATTCGAGAATTTCACAAACTTTGTATTATCATCATTAAATTCAAATATAATTTTCCTTTCAGTTTGGAAGTTCTGAAAATGGATTCCACAATGAAATCAAAGGAGAAGCGGAAGGAATGGACGTGGAAGCAGCAGACAGATCTAATCAAATGGCAGGGTACTTCCCTTGACGGATCACTCTTAAGGCTGGATGATCCAGAACTGTCTCCTCTGGCAATGGAATGTTTCGAGTGTATATTGAGATATTGTGGCGATCTACCATTGACCCCGGATATGTCAGAAGTTAAATGTGTTTATACAGTGTTAATGGTAAGAAATAAGGTACTTCTAGCTCTTTCTCCTATCGCTATCTTTCTAGAGTACTGCTTGTTTAATTTCATTTCATACGGCTAAAATATTTTCTGCTTGGATCGTATCAGACTGAGATTTCTACTGTTGTTAGGTAAAGGGTTTCGTTCAGGTTCATAAATGATAATAATAATAATAAAATTCATTGAACAATGCATATGGAGATATAGTTCAACCTACCTTCCAACACCAACAGTTCTCCTTCAATAATATAGTTAGGGAGCTAACTGATTTTGTTATTCAATAATCATTTCTGATTATGTAAGAATCATAGTAACTATATATATTATATATAAATTTATTTTAATGATGCAACTAATTTTCATTTATTTTCAATATTTTAATGATAATGTGAACCAGAAAAAAAAATTTAAGCTTTATAACTTCTATGTAATTATCTGCGAGCGCTTTTGACAGCTGGTCGTACTGTTATCTTCTTGGCACTCCTTTGAGGAGTACCAAACCGTTAGCTGAGAATTTGATTAACGAAATTCCGAAATTTCACCACCAGTCAATATCATCAAATTGTCATTCACGTGTCCCTGTCTCACTAAAGGAAAAAGCTAGTACATAAATACTTACGAAGATTAATTTAATTCACCCATTTGTTGGTACCATGTATCTTGACATAAACAGAGTGAGTAAAATTGTTTTTCTATGACTATTGAAAAAGTGTCGATCAATGTGCCCGTTTGCTGTTGGATGGTAAGGAATATAATGATCGAAAAAATCACACATTAGAACCAATCGCAGATGACCATATTCATAACTTTTTTATTTGTTCTACCGATTAATAATTATATATTGTTATATAATTATGTATTGTTACAACTTATCAGTCACAATTATAATCCCCAGGGAACCTCCCAATGAAAATAGTCAAAAAAACTCTTCTTTTTTTATGAAATCTGTTTAATAAAATCTGTTTTAAAATCTGTTTTTCCGGTAATCAGCTGTCACCGTCATACGAACGACAACTCTCAGAAGTTGAGAAACTTGTGCGAGCTAAGGACTAACGAGGTTCTTACCTTTACACATGTGATTCCTAACACGATTCCTAACACGATTCCTAACTCTGCTAAAGTTGGTGATACAACAATAACTCACTACCTTGACCGCCAATATTTTCAATTAGTTTCAAACACAACTTATGTGTAATAAATTTATATTTTTCAACAAAAAACAAGCATAAAAACCGGTGGTATCCCATCGGAAAGTCATAATGTGGCGAAGAAAGTAATATTAATAGTTGGCTTTATGTCACGATTATTTCAAATTTCCAATATATGTTTGATTGAATAACATAGAAAAATATCTTGTTATGCTCCCTTATGATCTATTTTTGATATTACTCTCATCCGGGATATCTTTCACAAATGAATCTTATTTTAAATCGAATGATTAATGACACTTACATTCGGCTCGCGCTGATAAACTTTATTCTCTCAAGTTATGGTTTCATTTCTCGCTCTTTTAACTACTAATACTCCTAGAAAAATATATTCCATTTATACACTTGGCCCATTTTTCCAGATTCCCATGCAAATAATAATAGTCTTCTCTACTCATATAAGAGATGTTTTCGGCTATTCATTTGATGATTAATTTTTGATCAAATATTTGGTTTAATTGCTCAACGGTCTCTCTCTCTCTCTCTAATCTAATGTAGGATTGCTTGGATAACTTATGAAAATACAAAATTTTCAACTTATTCAAAAGAATTTCTGTAGTAATGGTTTACTTGTGGTTGATTTTTAATCGATTTATAATCAAAATTCAACCGCTTTATCGGGTTTTCATTTAGCCCAATTCAAGTAACAATCTCTACCCCCAATGATTCATAACGTTTTTCAAGTCTTGTTCTGAAAGATTACGTATTAGATGAACTTTGAATACTTTTCAAAACAAACTAAAATTTTTCAGAAAAGTTCAAAACTAGAAATATATAGCAAATTATGTATCTGATTCATAGTTCAGAATACGTAAATAAAATACATTCAAATTCATAATTTTTATCAACTTTTACGGATATAATCATTCGAATCGGAGATGATACATATTGTTTGTTCAATTCTGGACATAACATTCTTCCTCATTTTCGGCTGATGCTACGAGAAAAAGAAGAACCAAACGATTCAATAAAGTTGTTTTCTTCTTCTTATACTTCTGTTTTCGCCTTTTCATAAATTTTGTTCTCCGATATGTATGAAATATCTCCTCGTTTTTAGCACTGTCACAAATTCGCCCAACTTCGCGATGAAGTCTACTGCCAGCTGATGAAGCAAACAACGAACAACAAATCCGAACATCCAGAATCCTGCCAAAGAGCATGGCGTCTTCTCTCCATAGTGGCTGCCTATTTCGCCTGTTCCGACAATCTGTTACCCTTCCTCATGGAACACCTCACAGGCGCTGCCAATGATAAAAGAAGGATCTGTCATGGCACAGCAGCGGTATGTCTTTCGAACCTCAGGAAAACCCAGAGATGTGGAGGAAGGAAAAACGTACCGTCGGTGGAAGAAGTGACTGCTGTCAGTGCAGGAAGGAGTGCTAGAAGGCAGATATACCGACTTCCAGGAGGTGCAGAGAGGGTAGTAAACACCAGGTGCAGTACGGTAGTAGCTGACGTTATCAGTGAGCTTTGCGGTCTGATTGGCATAACTGGCGAAGCGGAGCAACAAGAGTTCAGTTTGTACTGTATCGTAGAAGGAGATGCTTTCACTATGCCACTCGCTGCTGATGAGTATATCTTGGATGTAACCACGGAATTGCATAAGGCTGCTCAACCATTCTATCTGATCTTCTGCAGGTACGATTTTGTTTTTTAATCCTATCTGCGTATTTTTGACCTTGAAAGTATCGCCCACACGTATTAACTGTTATACTAATCACCTGGTGATGCACTGTTTGCAACTATTGATGTAGTAATGAATATTACTGGAGTTTTTTTCCAACTCCAAACCATTATTTCAAAACCACGACAAATTTTTTGATCACCAAGTGATACTCTTCAAGAGGAATATTAAACTGATTGATCCTAATTTGTTCCTAAGAAGTTTTAACATATAATTATAATAATCGTGTTTATAATTTACAACAAGCATTATTACAAGCAATAAATAAAATATTATTCAACTAAATGAAAGTAGAAGGCGAAATTCAGTTCTTTCGGAGATGAATCTCTGATTAACCTGTTCTTCCACTTAACCTCAAATCGTTTCCACGAATTCCAAGAAATCAATTCCACATTTCTATAATTCATTTCTACTGTCATTTCTAGACGTGAATGTAACAACGTTTGACTCACTGAGATGAATTTCGAGACAATGATTAGTTACAACTAAGTAACTAAGAAATGTTTCTAAGTCACTAATAATAAGAAACCATGCTTCAGTACTGGTGAAATACTTTAACACAATTGTGTATCATTTGCATTAAGATGAGCCGAACAATTCTTGAGACAAGTTAGTAGATTTGAGGTATATATTGTCAATCATAAAGGCCCGAATATGGTTACCTAGGGAACTTCAGACTTCAAGATGATATATTGAGAATGATTATCTCTTGGTCTTGGTCTTATTTTTCCCAATAGCTCTGGAATATAATGTATAACGTTAGTTTGTTGAATCAGTAATTGTTGTTGAATTGAGTTCTAATTGATTGCTCATTTTCTATTGCGTTTATTGTTGAAAGTACAAACGGATCTGGGCAAGCTTTATCTTCCAGAACAAATCAGCTATACTCCTATTTTTTTGCTCTGCTATAGAGACAATTCATTATACCTTCTGAACCCTCGCGTTTTCAATATCATTTATATTTTTTCAAAACCACAAATTTATTCATTGATCACATAAATATATTTTTTTCAGATCCGTCTGGTATCATCCTCTCAAGCACGATGCTAGTCCTCTGTACACCGAAGTTTTATTCAACCAAGTGGCTCCAGATTACCTCGAAGGACTTCTTCTTCGACTAGGGAACCCAAATCTACCACCAAGCATCATAAGAGACATGTCTCTAATAGCAGCGTTACTCCACCGAGCAGCAGATTTCGCGCATTCCCCAACTCTGAAAGAAGTAAAATACTTGCTACCAAAACCAATTTTAGGGCTGAGGGAACCACGACCACCTCAGTGGCTTGCCCTAGTACAAACATCTTGGGGTCAAGCAGCAGCCTTACCAGTTTCCAGGGCTAAACTGAGAGTCCTTCAAGTTCTGAGTAATTGGTCGTTGTTCGGAAGCTCATTTTTTGCTGTTAAGAGAGTTATTGGGGAAAATGAAAACTGGCAAGAGCACATCTTAGCCTTGAACAGAAATGGAGTGCATTTCCTGGATATGGCTACACATGAGACTATCCACCATTGGCCATTTGCTGAGGTTATCAGTACCAGAAAAGTCAGATCAGAAGATGGAGCTTTGTTTTTGGATATGAAATGTGGGAATTTGTTACAACAACGAGTGACTCGGTTACAGACTGAACAGGCACATGAAATTTCTCGGTTAGTTAGACAGTATATCAATTTAGAACAAGAACACAGTACCAGACATCTACGCTGATATCTTGCTCATAGAAGAAATGTTGCTATTTGCAGCAAATATTGAATTCGAACGCTGTCGCCAAGTATGTCTTCGAGTGAAATAATTACATTTTTTTGTAAATAATTATAATATTTAACGATCAGAAAATATCTGTAATGTAATATAGGAAAAGTGTATGCATTTATGAGGTACGATTATAATTTGACAAGTATCAAAAACCACAAACTGACTCAATGAAAACAATATAATGTAATTTGGAAATCCGTGTACTCTTCACATCTTGTAATTATTTTATTAGTATATATCGATATATCCGTTCACTTTTTGTTTTAGTAAATTATCATTGTTATCATTCGAGTAATATACTTCAGGAATTTTCTTTCTGATTCATTTCAATAGACTCAGATTGAGACGCTTATTTGAACTGAGCCTATTGTGATTATTGAATTCTATCAGACTATTTGTTCATTTGTACCTATTCAAAGTGGTGTTTGTATTCAGTAATATATTTTTTATTATTACATCTGTGTTTTATCTAGGTATGCTCTGTAACATAATGAAGACGAATTATCTGAAAGTTAGTCAAAATATTATTTTTCATTATCAAATGATGAAACTATTTTACTAGTCATTCTGGAATAATAGGCGTTCAAGGTCAGCGAAAATCAAGGTGAGGGATACTTGGATACTTATGAAATAAGTGATTCTTTTTACAACGAATGCTTATGTTGAACAGATAGATATTTTTTCAAACTATCGTCTTTGTCCACAATTGAACAATATGTTAACATTTCAGAATTGTAAACCTCCAGTCAGAAAAATAGTCCATTCAACTCACACTGCCACATACCGGTGACCAATCGAAAACGTACCGCAGGGCATCACAGAATCTAAAAGAACTTGTCGTAAAACTCAAAAATACTATTTTTGAAGCAGATAAATATCAAATTCGTCAATTTTCAGTGGCGGTGTTACTTTCCAAATTTTTTCATATGAATACAAGGGCCAAGTGACACCTTAATAACAAGAGTTCGTCATTTCTTTCACACTGCCTAATTTTCAAAGATTGATCTAGTCTCGTGAAGAACATTCAAAATGCGTCGATTGACAAAAAATGCAAAAATCGATATAGTTTCACTTCCAAAGTTACTCCATTAGTCCAGTTAATACTCACACTGTTATTTGTCAATATACAAATCACAGTGTGAGTCACAGTCAACGAGGTGCCACTCAGTCCTATCCAGCGTTCTGAAAAATCTCGCATATTTTGCCGATAATACAGAGAAGCTACATTTTCTTGAAAAATCAGTTCCAGTTCATCGCACGTTGGGTTCTTTTTTTGTTGTTCATCTGGGAAGTTAACATCTATAGGAAATACATATAATTTATGTTAAATTGGCAGGAAGAAAGGAAGAACCCGCAATGGAATGTCAAAAAATTTCAGCCTGTGACCAGAGAGCACGCAGTTTTTCTAAGATATCCTACTTTCACCATCAATTTGTTTTTCAGGAATGCTCGTCAAGAACTCCATAAATATCCACAGAAAATTACAATAGAATGTGTAAAGTTCCGCAGGGCATTCTGGATCACCTACTTATCCCCATATCATCTTGTGAATGATGTCTGTATCTCTTGGGATATGTTTTTCTGATGTCCAGATATGATTCGAAAGATGTCTCTATTCCAACACAATTTACTATTGCAAGACGTCTCAAGTAACATAAGAGTGTTGCCTCCTTGAATTTCTCATGGTTTAAAAAATATGTTTAAAATATTTTTTTTCCGTTAACAAGCTATTGCATCCCTACGAACGGCAACCCTCGGAAGTCGAAACTTGTGCGAGATAACGACTAACGAGGTCTTCCTTTCAACGTGTGATTCCTAACACGAGCTAGAAGATACCGAGTGAAAATCGAGCGTTTAGGCTGGGGCTTGAATCATCGGCTCACACATCGGCCGATTGAGTGAGTGAACGAACTACCCGGCTACCGACACGACATGGTGATATGTTATCTCCATCCTGTTCTCTAGATATCCAGAGATTGTCATAGGACGATGTCATAGCTTTGTGTATGAATGTTTTGTGACGAAATAGTTTCAAATTTTGAATAATCGTGAAAATTCAAAACAAAACTATATTAGATTGAAAGGGATATATTTTCTGGAAGAAATGAGTTTTTTGGTGAAAAAGCTTTTGATTTCCTACTTCTTCATCTTTCTACAAAAAATTGTAAGAAAATTCCGATAGTTCAAAATAAACTCTTTATAAAGATGTGTAGATCATGTGAAGAAGTAACTTTCAAAGGCAAACTGGAAGAAAAAGCCCTTTCGAAACAATGATTTTCGTATAAACAAACCAAATTATACCAAACAATGAGTACTTTCGAAAGAACTACTTCCATATACTTCATATTCAAAATTATGAAGTATGTATTAATTAAATCCATATGTGGATCAATTGAAAACTGCGTAAAAGCATTTATCAATTCAAAACTCTTGAGAATGTTTACCCATCACCGAGTTGAAAAAACTGAATTATTCTCTTGTTGAGAGTAATTTGAGATACGCTATTACGCTTTGGAAAAACGCATCTAGGATATATCCGAATCCTTTGCATATAACCCAAGAAAGATTCATTCGGCTGATTCTCAACAAACCCCTCAGATTTTCTTTCGACAGCCTGTATAAAGATTACGTTTGTTTTGATATTGAACAGCTACATTACCTGTGTGTAAACGTCAGATTTTATTTCTGTAGGTAACTCAGAACCAGCTAAGTCACGCGAATATAATAAACGATTTCGAAATGTACTCACCTATCCGTACATTCTAAAGAAATCAATTTCTCAACGAGCCTTTTCATATGTTTTTTTGCAAGTAAGTACCCATTAAATATTCAATAATTTTATTTCAAACTCAAAATTAATAAAACAAAAACTCAAACACGTAAACAAAATCCTTATAGTAAAACATACATAGTTGTAACTGGGTTTCTTGACCCTAAACGAAAAAGGTATTTTAGACTTCTGTGGGACTGTGACGAGGAGTTTTTCCACCTCCTTCCCCCCAATGCTGTGCTACATACTGAACAAACCCTGGATCACCAGGACGGCTAGGGGGACGATCTCCTTCATACTCCAATTCTTTTTGTCTTGGAAGAACAATCGTCGATGAAACTATGTCGTATTTACCATATTGCCCTGAAAATGGACAATATGCTTACGAATTTCACTTCAGTTACTTTTTATAGAGAACGAATGTATTACTTATTAAAATGTTTTGAATCTACGAAGGCGCTGTAGAACTACATATATTTTTTTTAAGTAGTGGAATATGGCTAATAGGTCAAATATCTACAAATAATCAATAGTTTAAACTGCTGAATATATCTAATCGATAATTTGAACTATCAAATATAGATTGAAGGTGGTTGACAATATTTCATGGTGCATTTCATTCGTTCGGACTTCCATTATCTAATATGATATAAAATCCCTGAAAGAATCCATGAAATTAAGAAGATTTCCTAAAAAAGGAGCAATTATATTGAGTAAAAAAACCGAAATTACAATGAAATAAAATACAAACGACAATTGAAAATTGAACTATCAACAAGAAAAAAAATTGAAAATTAATAAATTTCAAGTATAAAATAATTTGAAATCCCTTAAAGAATAAAATTAAAAGGGTAATTGAAAAATTACAATTATATTAAGAAAAAAACTGAAATTACAATAAAATGAAATACAGGCAACAATTGGTAATTGAACTATTAACAAGAAATGAAAATTAAAAGATTTTAAGCCATATTTAATTTAATTTTTAATTTTCATTTCTTGTTAATAGTTGAATTGTAGCAATAGCAATTGTTGCTTGTATTTCCCATTGTAATTTCAGTTTTTTTCTTAATATAATTGTTATTTTTTCAGCTAATTTTAATAATTTTATAGATTCTTTCAGGGATTTCAAATCATTTTATATCAGTGAAGTAACTTGGTTTGAAATCTTTCAATTTTTAATTTTCATTCCTTGTTAATAGTTCAATTTTCAATTGTTGCTTGTATTTTATTTCATTGTAATTTCAGTTTTTTTTTCTGTATATAATTGTTATTTTTTCAGCAAATCTTTTTAATTATATAGTTTCTTTCAGTGATTTCAAATCATTTCATATCATGTCAACTATAGATATTCGACAGTTTAAATTTTTGAATATGGCTTATTAATTGTTGGACCTGTCAATTATAGATACACAATAAACTCAATATGACTAATATACAAAGTTTCAACTGTAGATTATAATATAAATATATTCTGTGGGTTTCAATGCCTTCGTAGAAGTCAACTTTGGACTCAGTATAAGACTTTTGCCATTGCTGAGCCACGAATTTAGATCCGTCCAATGAAACATGCAATCGTTGAAATGAGGTGAGCACTCTACTGATTGAAAGGCGAAGTAGTTCAAAAATACATTTATTCATTTGTTAGTTTATGTCTTAACGTTACTGTTATATCAAATGTTCACAGTTTCTGCGAAATTTTTGAAAAGTATTCATGCAGAAATTTCAAGCAACACGAACTCAACTGAGAACTGAATCCCGAGTCAATGAATAGTTTTGTAATATCTGAAAATTGCACCAGCCTACATTTTATAGATTTTCTAAAACTACATAAAATTTGGCACAATTTAATTTCATTGGTCCTTATTCGATGGTAATCAAATTGATGATTGCAGTATGATAATATAACGTCATCTATATCGACTGCTGCATTTGAAAAAAACAGAAGGTACGATGATATTGCTATGAACTATGTTCAGCTGAAGAGAGATGCATATTTATGTAAAGTGTTTTTTTTTTGGATGATGCAACTGATTTTTCCTTTATTTTAAGTATGTTTTTATAAATGTAAGTTACAAAAAGAAATAGAAGCTCTATGACTTCTGTTTAATTATTTGAGAGCGCTTTCGACAGCTGGTCGTACTGTCGTCCTCGAGCCACTATTCTATTTGAACGTTCAGATAGAATAGTGCCTAGTTCAGATAGAATAGTGCCTACAGGATGACAGCACGACCAGCTGTCGAAAGCGCTCGCAAATAATCAAACAGAAGTCATAAAGCTTCAAATCCTTTTTGTAACTTACATTTATAAGAAAAAAAATTATGTAAATTGATATGCAAAATCACTCTAGAATGTAGAGATCATACGGATGGCTACAGTTGAAATGGTAAAAGTTCAAAACCCGAAAAATGACCACAACTTGGCAACCCCCTCCCCGATCATTTTCATCAGATAGCAAAAAGACGGAACTATTTTATTTTTTATCCAACCGTAAAATGATTCTTGCAATTTTTCATTTCCTGAATATTACCCTGGTTTATAATAGCCCCATAGGTTGCTTCATAATCATAGAAGAGTAATTTTTGCCCTAATTTTTCATCTGGTCGATAAATATGACTGAAATAGAATGAAATAGAGGAAAAAAGGAGAGGTAAATAAGTTTGTGCCAGACATCAATGAAAACAAGTGGCAAAAACTAATAAGGTACGGAATTAATCTCAGAATTATAAAACTGATAGAATTGAATGAGAATGAAAAGATCTCCATATCTTCTAATAATCAATCGAACTCCCAAAGAGTAATATCTGCTGAGAGACTGTTCATTACAGGAATATAAAGGTTATGATCACAGCTTTTCAATGTGCGACAAGTATATGATATTCCAACAGAGACTTCCAAACTTTAACAATTGATAACGACCATATTGTTGACGATACATCTGTCAAATCAAATGTCATTTATTTAAATAATAAAATTGTTTTATTAAAATGGGCTTTCTGTTCGGGCAACGTACCGCGCGCTTCGCCCATTTTAAGGTCGCCATCCTACCAAGAGGACTATACAACCACTCCTCTGGCTGATACCACGAAGGGCGTTGGATTATATCCGATAGGCGTCAGTGCAGGAATCTTCACAGAAAATTTCCAGCATATGCAATTGGCAATATAACTGAAAGAGTCTACCTTCAATTTTGGAACGGACACACTTGCAGACCGGTTTCGGGCTCATTAGCCACTCATCAGTGCAAGATAGTTGCTATCATCGATCTAAAGTCAATGATATTCCATAATTGAAAATCGGAATTCTTTCATAGTATTTCATTTATCTTCCTAAGTTGGAGCGAACAACAAAATGTCGAGGTACTAACCAACTGCATATCCGTAATTTGGGCAATTCCTCTGAATGAGGAAAAAAAACTTTTTTATTAGTCAGTGGGCTGCATGAAGACTGGCAGTAAACAAATCTATGAACTTTAAATGTTCAAGCCTATCTACACAGTGGGTTGAATGGACTGACGCCTATCAGAAAACAACTACTTCCCTGGCTAATACCACGAAGGGCTAATACCACGCCTGACGAATATAATCCAACGTTCTTCGTGGTATTAACCAGGGGAGTAGTTGTTTTCTGATAGGCGTCAGTCCATTCAACCTACTGTGTAGGTATATTCGAGA
>WOGN01001830.1:0-16897 GCA_015342105.1 Leptinotarsa texana
TGGTGATAAAACTTTTTTTCTACGGGACTCGATTCATTCAAGTGTTAGGAACCCTATTTTCAACGTCAAATTAAAATTATAAATAATGGAGATAGAGTTTCGAGAGTCGGAACTTTTTAATCGGAAAGTTCTTCATCTTTAAGTAGCTTTTTTAAAAATTGCCTAAATATTAATATTCTTTGAGTTATCAACGAAAAACTAAATACCATTTTTTTATCTTATTTTGTTAATAACAATTGCCCTTCTTTTACCGGCACCAAAATCCTTCAAATATATCTTTCTAGAGGTGATTCCGAATCGAATGAGCTATGGCTCATATTTTTAGGATATTTATCTCTATTTTTTATGTTTTTGAACTTGTTGATTCAACTATATAAATAATGAACTTGAATTACCTCCGACTGATATATGAGAAGAATTTGTGTTTTCCTATGTCATCTTCATTTTATAGAATTTTCGCTCTACTCTTATTTTCTCTCAGAGTTATAGTTTTGTGTGATGTTTCCTGGTGGCCACGACTTGTGCTACTACTTATTTATCCACAGGCTTCAGGTATGTGAGCATTTTTATGCGAAATAACTAAAATTAAGCTTATGGTGCAGAAAGACAAGTAATTTCCTTTTGTAGAAAGTAAAAGCGTACTTTATTTATAACCACATTATGGAATAGTTCATTTCCACTTCGGAAATGATATTTAATTCTTTCAGTGATACCGTTATTGACTCTCATGTAACAATGATAAACAATTATTAATCACCTCCGGCTAGCGATGGCTTATTCCGCTTTCATTTCTGCAGAGTCTAATGAGATAAACGTGTACTGTTTATCAAGCAATACGCAAAACTGATTAGAATAATAGCACGTATTTATTTCTAATCAACAATAACCATATCGGTGCATGGGATTTAATGGAATGCAATTCTGATTATGTTTTTTCTGAGTAAACAATTGGCATAAAAACTTCAACTGCGAGTTGGAAAATATATAGATGAGTTATCGCAATTTGTATACAAACAGTTCCACACTTGATTTTCTTACTTACACTGAATCCGAAGAAGAAATTCAGTGACAAACTCAACCTCTGTCATCTTTGACCTTGAAAGTTTTTGAAGTGATTACTTTTTGTGGGAGGCGCTGTTACCTAAAGCGTAACGGCGCTAGTCTGTCTGACTTCCTTTTCACTCACGCATATGTCAGCGGAAGGCAGGCTCTTCCTCTCTCGTCGCACAGACGCTCAGTGTTTAGTGTGCGTTAGACTGTTGACAATATTACTCACACTTTTTTTTGTTTCTTGGGAGTGTTACTCTATAGAATTTAACTTAACAAACCAGGTGTATATGGTTAATAACAAAACTGAAATAGTAAACGAATTTAACCACCACATCATTATTAGTATTCAGCAAATTGTTGATAGTATAGAAAATGTTCACGACTGGAAATTCGATAATTAAAATCTATATCATAATTTTTCCAAGTTTCACATATTAACAATGAATGAATTACGCCTAATTATCAACTCCTTAGAAACAATGTTCATGAGATATTATATTCTAAAATACTCAAAGTTATTTTTGAAACATGTGGACATATAATTTTGTACCTTGTAAATACTTCTCTTCAAACTTCTAAAATTCCAAATCCTTTAACAGTTAGTACTATAGTTCCCATTCAAAAGGTAAACAATACAATCCAGACCAGTGAATATAGACCTATAAATACATTACCACCAATAAAAAAATTCTTGAACTAGTTGTTTAAAAGCAGGTACTTGATCATGTTGAAATTTCAATAAATAATGAATCTGGATTTCGTAAAAAGTATTCATGTGAATCCGCATTACAACTCACTTTATCTAGATTCAAAAAAGAAGTTGATAACAATAAATTTGTAGTCGCTGCTTTTCTTGATCTGAAGAGGGCGTTTGGAAAAATTGATCGTAATATTCTTCTTATAAAAGTAAGAGGTTATGGCATTGATGGTGATGTTTACCAATGGTTATCTGACTGTTTATCCCATAGAAAGAAAAAATTCAGAGTTCAAGATAATATCTCACAGGCATTGGATATACATATAGGTGTGCCTCAGGGTAGCGTTTTAGGACCTCTGCTTTCTATCTTATACTCAAATGACATACACTTGTTTATAAATGTTTTTATGAATTTATTTGCAGATGATACACTATAGGCATGCTATGATACAAGCTTAGATAAAGCTATTTATAAAACGAATGCCGCATTAAAGTATGTAAATGAGTACCTCATGGTAAATGAAACTAAAAAACTATATTTCTTTGACAGAATTTCCGGCAATTTATCCACTCAGTCTAAAATTACTGTGTACAATGCGATTATCCAACCACATTTTGATTACTGTGCTTCTATTATTTTCTTGTTCAATCCAAATCAAACATCTCAATTACAAAAACTGCAAAATCCTGGTATGCGAATTGTTCTTAAAGTGAATAGATTCACTGAAACCGGAATTATGTTACAAACTTTACGGTGGCTACCAGTTTCTTTACGGTTGTATTACTTAACTATGACATTTATATATAAAATTCTGAATAACTTGTCACCATCATATTTTTCTGAATTTGTTAGTTTAAATTCAGAAGTGCACAAATATTCCACAAGAATCATACTAATTTGCATTTATACAGAACAAATAGGAGAAGTGCCATGAGTTCTTTATTTTTCAAAGGGTTTGATGCATACAATAAATTACCAAATGAGATTAAATATAGTCCATCATTAAATATTTCTAAAAAAAAAGTTAATGAAATCCATCCACAATGCTAGATAGAATGAAACTTGGCAGGATAATATTAATAAATATAGTATTTGTATGTTGTTTTCTGCTTTTTATCATTGTATTGGAGCTGCACCTATATCGCAATGTATTTTAATAGCATATAGCGTTATTTTTCAAACTAAAAATGTTTATTTTCAATTTTTATGTTAGTAATATGTTTAATATAAGGATATTTTCAAACGAATACAATAAACTGAAATAAATAACAATGTTAACCCTTATACATATATCTATTCATAACTGTAGGTAATAAGAGGCGGTCCTTAACTGAGAATCTGAATTTTGTTTACCTGTGACAATGCTGCTTTTACAGAGTCGCACTGAGCTACATCCGAAATTTCATTATTTTTTAATAATATGCGGCTTTAAAATAGCGTATATGTACACACTGCAGGTGTTTAAACGTAATGCACCACTCCGACCCTGTAGGGATATACCTGGATGAATTCCGCCAGCCGATTGTCCAGCGTAAGGACACTTGTTTATTCAATTCAATAGATGCAAATGTCCGTGGTGATCACGTGGATATCACGCATTTAGCATGGTTTGTGTTACTTTGTTTGTTGGATGGACAGAATTTTAAGTCGATTTGCTCATTTAGCAGGTTACATCCGCAATGCTTATGCTTATGAATTTCCAAGGATTCAAAATAGTTGAGTTTCCAATCATTGCATGCATAGTGCAAAATTTTCATGTCGTTTGGATTCGGGAACTTGTGGTTGCAATCCAAGAAATGATTTCAAAACGTCGAATCATTTTTACCTAGTCTGAAGGACCTTATAAGTTCAGCATATCGTTTTGAGAAATTACGGCCACATTGTTCAACATAAACACTCCATGCACTTGAGCTCATAGACTCCAGATTTCTCCATCTTGTCCACTTCATCTTTGGAAATTCAATAACCTGGCATGTGGCCTGAATGCCACGTCCACATTGTTCTCTCTGAAAAATCCCTCAATTGTCTCGGTTTTTTTTGCCAAAATATGGCCAAAGTTACTTTCTTGATTTCTGGTTATTTAATCTGGGGATATATTAATTAACGTGAGTTTAACATTCTGTTTTCTAACTAACTTCTGGATTGTGTCGGCGTTGAAACCATGTGTGACATGAGGGTCTGCTGGCCAAACTTTGATGTTTTGGCTTGTTGGATCATTTTGGTGTATGGCTCTCTAGCTTTCTGAAAGAACGTTCCCTGCAAGGGGCCGTAGATGTATACCTCTGGAATACTGTTACCGTCAACACTGGTGTTCCCCAGAGATCCATATTGCCTCCAAACCTCTTTTTATTGTATATCAACGACTTATTGGAAAAACCAATAATCCAATATATTGCTTTGCTGACGACAGCACACTTGTCACGTCATTCTATTTGGATTCCACGATATCGGCTGAGGATACATATCTTCACCGAAAGCATGAGGTTGCATATCTTAATGAGGATCTAGAGGTGATTTCGAATTAGGGTGAAAGTAACCAGGTTCCATTTAACGTTATGAAAATCCAGGCATCGATTTTTTCCAAAAAGATAAATGTCTAAGAATCGGATATAATAATTTCAGGATGGACAATTCCGCTTTCTGCTTCGATAAGTTTGTAGTGGGATTAAAATCACAATCATGTTCCTGGAATTGCAAAGACTGCTTCTCAAAAGCTTGGAATAGTGTTCTGGATTAAAAAACCGTACACACCTCAGCAATTTTTGATGCTTCATAAAGCTCAGATCAGACCTTCTTCAGAGTATTCTTCACATGTATGAAGATCCGCTCCTAAGCATTCCCTGAAGTGCCTTGGCACCAAGAGCGGTACATATCAGAAATACGCGACAGATTGAGGTTCACCTCAGTACAACTCGAACTTCACTATTTGAGAACTCTGTCATTTGGGTAACTGCGTTTATGTGGAATAAACTTCCTGAGAACGTTTTTCCAAACGAATTCAATTTCCAGCGATTCAAATCCAACGTGAATCGCTACTTTCGCACAGACACCGCTCTTATAGCGCCTTGGGGCTTTTCTCTAGTGCTTGTGTTTTGTCCTTGAAAAAAACATTATAATGTCATATCTGTATAATTATTTCAATTTTCCTATCTAGATTGTTAGCAAAATAATTATGGGAAGTTTTATTTCTCATTTTTTATGATGATATCCTACCAGATACTAACGGCTACATCCATCATTTTATTGTCAGATGAATTATTGGGAATAAGTTAAATAATTTAAATCCCTGAAATCCAACGGAAAGATTTAGAGGCAAATTAAATGTTGCCATTGACTTTTCTTTAGAATGATCAGATATGAGCATTTATGCAGCAGACAATGTGGTTCCTTGCCGTTATAATCTATATGCACTTTCGAATCACAGTGGGACTACTCACAACGGGCATAACACAGCATATTGCAGACACCCATACAGTGGCACGTGGCATAAAACAACGAATCGCACGTATTCCCAATTTCATCAAAATCGCATGTGAGTGGGGTCCCCTTTTGTGAACAGGAAGGAACTTAGTCGCAGCTTTAAAGTGATTTTTTCTTTTTTTTTCAATAAAATAAATTCAGCGAATTGATTTGTATTTCCTCAGAAGTTTGATTCTAATTTCTTATCAAGAACTTAGGTATTCATATATATTTTCAATCTATATAACATGCGGTGCAGGTGACCAATATAATTTTAAGCGAAAATTCTGAGTTTCTTAAGAATTTTGAAATTACAGAATACCATGCTTTGATATTTTGTTCATTTCATATTTTTTAGTGATGCTGATTTGGACTCTTGGATGCTACAGGTGTTTGCTCCACCAAATGATCTAATAGCAACTCGATCATTGGAGTTTGACCTTCAAGACTTGGAATCCGACACAGAATATAAAATCAAGATTACTATAACACTGAGAGATATCCATACGACTCACAGTAGTAGGATATACAAAATAAAGACCCCACGTGAAATTTTAACGTCCACCCTACCTCCGATGATTCCGATAGAACCTGACCTGGCCATAATCGATATAAATGCAACTTGGGTCACTGTAACTTGGAAAAAGTTCGATGCAAATGAGCTAAGGTATGTATTCTTTCAACTGATTGTAAATCTGAAATGGGAGGTAATATCAAGTTAACTGAGTGATCAATAAGCCTGTTATATTTTTACCGACTGAAATATCATTGCAATATTTCCAAACATGAGAATTGATTAGGACTCCCAAACAAAAATACAAAAAATTTACAGATCTGTGTGTATTGTTACGTTTTTTCCCGTGGGTTGACCAATAATTGACTACACTGAATAACCAAAGTTTAATTCACTTTAAATACACAAACACTTCAACTGAAACTTTCAACTATTACTTGAATGTTTATCGCGTACCGCACTGTAACGTCCACTTGAATGTGTCGATACGGTCGTGGCTAGCGTTTTTATATCGTAATCGAATGCAGTAGACATTTCGCCGAAGTTCCGTTGAAATCGGTAGCATTATTCTCGCTGCTTCTAGAGTGGCGGAAAATCATCGTACATTCGCGAGCTCCTAGCTATGTTACCATTAGTTTATGGATATCAGTGATGTCCGGCGTTATTTTCTTTCGGGCATGATTTACAACAGCATGTATATATGGATGTCTGTCCACGCATTTCTTCGAAATTATTAGTCGGTTTATGACCACTGTTTTTTATGGGAGTGCATTTACTTTTTTGATAAAAAATGGTTAGAAAAATTTCAGTATATACAGTCTAAGTAATTCGGAAGGCTGTATCGAGGAAAGATACACATATATAAGAAAATGAATATTTTGAAATAAAATTTCGAAACATTCATCTCTCCCAACGTACCTACACAGTAGGTTTTGACAAAACCTACTGTGCTTCCGTAGCTAATACCACGCTGAAAATTGAATTATATCCGACAGACATTTATGCAAGATACCTGCATTTATGCAGATGTTTCTCGTTTATCTAGCAGTAGGACCATGATGAAATCAATAGAGAAGATCACCTGAAAGGTGATCCTGCTACTGTACGAACAAGAAACATCTGCAAGACTAACCTCTGGGAGGTATCTTGCATAAATGTCTGTCCGATATAATTCAATGTTCAGCGTGGTGTCACCCGGGAAAGTAGTTGTTGTCCGGCAAATATTTACCAGAAACTACTGTGTAGGTACGTTGGGTGAGAGATTTTATTTCGAAATATTCATACCTCAATACCTCACTTGAGAAAAATCGGAATGGCCGAATCCAAACTGGCTTCAGGATGCAAATGTTACGAGAACTCAAAAATTAATAATGAGATAACCAGGCCAACCTATACGAACTAACTAAAAACTACGAAATAACAAGTACTTCTACCAAACAGTTTTACAAAACCGTAGAACGTGTTTCGCTATACAATAGCTTCTTCAGCTTCAGCTTCTTATTGTGTGTGTGTCATATTTCAAGAGGGTGTTTGAAGAGAGATGAGGCTGGATCTGACTGACTAACAGCTAGCTCATATTAATAGGCTCTGTTGGAGTCTATCGATTTCAGCCTACTTTTTCGGAATTAGTTTAATATAGAAAAGAAAAACTTTTGTATGATCTGAATATCGGGTTGTTCAAGATGTGGAATATGGGTTTGAGAGTTGGTATACTTGTTGTGACGGAGAGTTCATCTGGTTCTTTGGATCTTACGTATTGGCGAGTCTGATAGATCTGTGTATTATAACATAGGAAATGGTATTTAATGGGGCAGGATGGTGATGAAACTTACCATTGAGGTAACGATTGGTATAGGTTAGTTTTCGATAAACACAGTGTAAGAAGAAATTATTGGATTTTGTGATGAGATCGGAAGGAATGAAAGATTATTGCGATTTATTATTTCCATTGTGAATTTCAGGTTGGAATGTATGGAAATGATGTGATTTAAAAATGTATGGAATCTTTCAAGTTCATGGTGCCTTATAACAAAGTCGTTATCTTTGAAGGTAATGGCTTTGGTTTGAAAGTCTTCCTTGTAAAGATTTGCAAGGACTGAGTAGAGTGGGAAACCCATGATGGCGCCTTTCATAGGTTCATGTTTATTGGTCCATTTTTCTCCTTGTTCATCAAAGTTTTTACATTCGTAATCTACTTACAGATTCATTGATGGTGTTCAATTGAGGTACAGAGAGATCGAGGGAAAAATATACGCAGCCACTCCATTAATACATAGAGCCGTAACGACCTATACATTGGAAAATCTTAAACCAAATACCAAATACGAGATCGGAATATTCTTTATTCCTTTCCCAGGACAGTTAACGGAGCTCCATGCTGAAAAGATGTTGCACTTCACAACGGCCAACGAAATCGATACTTATGGTTTCAATGTAACATTGGAAATATCTCACATCAAATCACAAAGCGTAGAAATATCTTGGGAGGGCGTACCCTATCCTGAAGACAAATATGTCAATATATACAGGGCCATTTATCAGAGCGATACTGGCAAAGAAGATCAAAGCATGTTCAAAATAGCTAAGAGAGATTCTGCGACGAAAACGGTTATCATGGATTTGAAACCCGGCACCAGGTATAGATTGTGGTTAGAAGTTTATCTCACAAATGGTAAGATAAAAACCAGTAATGTTCAAGAGTTCAATACCAAGCCCAGGGTAGCCCCTGTCCTGGGGGCAGCTTCACAACAAGGTTAGTAGTTATGTAATCAAAAATAGAGAATTGCATCGAACATTACACTAACATTACATCAACATATAGAAAGTACTTCAGATAATAGTGGAACTGATATGTAATAGGGTGTTTTATGTAATAAAAAATACCTGCGGGTGGTTTATCACAATGTTGATATAAATGTGACATATTTATTTTATATAATTCGTTTTCTTTACCCAGGCGAATATTTTTCAATAAATATTTTTGTGAATGATACCAAACTTCTTGGAAAGAATGCTAAATTTATAAGTCAAATAGAAGCAGAACGGGGGGAGAGAAAGGCATTGGTGTGTTTTTACTTCTGCTTCAATATTCATTAAACCCATTTCTCTTTTCGATCGAACTCTCAATCTGGACCATAATTCAAAAAACAAATTATATGTGTATGACTAGTGAAGCCCTGTCATTTTATAGCCATATTGAGGTAGTTGGTGAAAAAATATGTAATTCGCCATTTTGTAGCTGCGGCCATCTTGGACAATGATACAGATTGTATTAAATTGTAAGGGGTCAAACTTCAATTACTAAATTTGACCCAAACCAAAACAAACACGGCACTCTAAATAAAACCGTTTAAAAAATCAATTATTTAAAGATCTGCATTAAAATTAAAAATGTCTTTGATTAGGTTGTGCAGCTTTAGAATAGGAAATATTTTTGACATTACATTTGGGTATAATTTTTTAATATTTGAGATATTCAAGTAAATTATTGTGATAAATTACTCCTGTATTATGAATTGATATTTTTTTCATATCTTGAAACTACTTTCTTGGAAAGCTTCTGATAATTCCTCTTGCATATTCTCTGTTTCACTATCACTGTCGTCATTTAAATCAATGATGAATTTATTTCCAACATTAATATGGAAGTGTCCAATCTCCATAAACCCTTTTCCACCTAAAATTACTATTTTAATCCTTTTCTGCCAGTCTTCTTCGGTAATATTAGATAATTCTTCTTTAATTAGATGTATTAGCTTCTTATCAAATTTTGGAAAATTATTTTTACACCTGATTTTCTCCAAATCAACTCGATGGGATTGAAAACACAAAAATAGGGGGGAAGTTTCGGTATGTTGTATCTATACTTTTCAGCAATACTCTCAAGGGCATACACTTTTTCAAATGTTTTTGTCTGTAAAACTTCAAGTAGTTGGTTTTTGGTATAGTAATCTTCAAAATACAAATTGATATCCAATAGAAAACTGTATAATTTCATCTTTCCTCAAATTTGTATTTGGTACTTTGATAAGCTATCGCGAATGATAGGAATCATTGTCAAGAACTATTACACTATTCGCGTCCAAATTTGGGATCAATGTGTTTTCAAACCATACCTCAAAAATATTTGCTTCCATATTCTTATGATAGTCAACATTACAGTCCTCACGTTTTTTTCCACATCATTTGAAAAAATTTGGAACACATCCTGTACTTCCTCCGCAATGCACAATGATTAGTCGTCATCCTTTGTTTGCAGGCATGTTAGGCGTTCACATTCTCGAACCACCAGTCCACTCCTTCGTAACCTTGTCGTGAGTGTCATACCATGTTTCGTTCAAATGGAAAATTTGCCGTTGTTCTTGTTTCATATCGTTATTTGTTTCGAGTATTTGTTACGCAATTCCACTACTCTTTTGTTTTCCATAACTGCTTGACGTTTTCTTTTTATTATTTTAAATCTAAATCCTAGTTTCTCTATCCAATTCTGAAGAGTTTTATCACAGCAGATCACGTTATGGCGAAGTATTCAATTTCTTCCTTAGGATTTCCGTTGTGGGTATTTCATTGCTTTCGTAACAGTCGTGTATTATTTTTTTCAATGATTTTATTAGATGAACATCTAAAGGTATCACATCGCGTCTTGCGTTCACAAGGTTTGATTTTGACTATTTTGCGTACAGTTGAGAAAGGAATTTCGATCAAATTTGATGTTGCTTGTAATAGTTTGTTTCCCTCGAAACCAAACTTAAGATGTAGACTCTTTTATACATTGAAACATACTCTTTGTGTTTGAATATTCAAAAGCATCCAAATCGTATTCACTGGTATATCTTTTTCGCATTGTTCACGATCGCTATGGAATCACTACACTGGAAAAAGTCTGCATTGTTATCACACTCCAATTCGAACCTCCAAGTCTGCAGTCCACATGGACTAGTTCGCTGCCGTTTTATTTTTATCTATTGGTATTTTTGGCCTTTGAGGGTGTCGCCACCTTCAAATGTGCACAATATCTACTTTGACTACACCTATTTATGAATGCTCTCCTCAAATCGATTCCTAATTTGTAAATCAATGATATTACTCTAATTGAGATTCATCTTTTAAAATATTCCTTATATTAATCATAAAAAATAATTTTGTTTTCTACTCGCAATAAATGGAGATTACTAGCTTCTATGATTGACGAGTATGACAAACTTCTTTCTCACGAGTAATAACCGCATTTTTTTTTCGTTGAATAATATACTACCATATGGTGGTCAGGTTTTCTCAACTTTAGATATTTGTTTTTCCGTTAATCAGTTACCCAGATGTGCTACGACTATGGATATCATTTTAAAAATTCAAATTGAAATTGACAGTAATAAAGATATTTCCTTTTGATTTTAGATTCATGTGAAATGTTTGGTTCAGTCATGAAATATCATAATGTTTTTCTCAGAGAGATTTTTTTTTAAAGACAATACGTTCATATATAGATTGCAGTACTACAAATAATTCAATTTTTTGGGTGTTAAAAGGAATCATTCTTTCTCACTCCTTGGCGGACATTTTTGCGACTGAAAAGTTCATCCTTCATTTTCATATCTTTCAGGCTTACCTGAAAAATTGTAAAACATCATCCACCCAAACTGAAAGATCATTCAGTAAAAACTGTAATCCAACACAGACGTACATGCCAAAGGAAGTTAGTGTCCAAACAACGGTGGACAGTTATTCGGAAACTCCTACACCTTTAGGATTTTTTTATGGACTTCGTGGAAGGAAAGATGCGCAGCAGTTACTTCTTGATTTAACCTATGGCGAATTCAAATAAATTTCACAATAAAAATTTAGTTAAGCCTAATACTCGTAGCTGTTTTATTCAAACCTTTTTTCAGTTTATGCTAAATAGCTTGAGTGAAAAGTCCTAGGAAATATTTGGATGATACTATATTTCATCATTTAAATACGATTTGAAATGTTTTTTTTATTCATAAAATGAAAAATTTGCGTACATGTTTCGAAGATAACATGAAATAAAGAAATTTTCTAATGGAAAAATTCATTCAGGCCAGTACCTACACAGTAGATGTATGGACTGACACCTATCAGAAAACAACTACTTCCCTGGGTAATACCACGAAAGGCGTTGGATTATATCCGACAGGTGTCAGTGTAGGATTCTTCACAGAAGTAATTATGTTCGTCGTTCGCTTCAGCTTAGTTCGGGGAATAATACTCTGAAAGGAATTCGATTTTTAATTAGAGGAAATATCGACTTCATGTTGATGATTGACATTACCTTGCACCGGCCTGCGAGAGTGTTCTAATAAGTAAAAATCGATTCCGGCAGTTGTATCGCTATCATATGCAGGAATTAGGAAGAATCCTGCACTGATACCTGTCGAATATAATCCAACGCCTTGCGTGGTATTAGGCAAGGGGGAGTATGTTTTTTCTGATAGGTGTCAGTCCATAACCCTACTATCTGGGTAAGCTAAGACTGGCCTGAACGAAATATTCAGGCAATTGTTTGATCCAGTCTTCACAACCATGTAGTATAGAAATAAAAACAGAATAGAGGACAGAACTAGTTGACCATGTGTGTTATAATCAAACATGAATATTTTTGACTTTTTACATATAATGCATAAATAACTCGGGTACAGTAATCTGAAACAGAAAGCATTAATAAATTTCAAAATTATCAGTGATTGGTTAGTAAAATTTGATGGTAACAATATGATTTCAAAAAACTAACTATATTTCATTCTCATGTAGAAATTATTTGTTTAATATTGAACCCGTCAATACTTGTATTTATCTTAATTTGTAAAAATTAAAACCAGTTGCTGCTATCAAATTATTTGAAGTAATGTTGAATGAATATCTGAAATGGAATGATCATATCAACGAGTAACTCCAAATATTATTACTATTCAAAAGGATATGTGAAACAATGTATCGAAATAAATCATTTGGAGAGAGTCTATAGTTTGCCCAATTCAGTCAGCGTCACTCATGGAATATAAGGATAAGCGAAGCCCCAAAAAATTGGAAGTTTTCATAAAATATGAAAAATGAGGAAGTAATATGCCAGGTTATCTAATTTATTTTTAATACCAAAGATAAAGTTTATGAGCAATGTGGCCGAAATTTCTCAAAGCGTATGACATGAAAGGTCTTTCAGACTAGGTGAAATGATTTAACGTTTTCAAACCATTCCTTGGAATGCAACCACACGCTGCCAAATCTAAATGATACGGAAATTTTGCACTATGCAAGCAAGGTTTGGCATCTCAGTTATTCGGAATTTTTTGTAAATTCATAAGCTTAAACATTGCAGATGTAACCTGCTGAATGATCACATCCATATAGTTTACTCATCGGTTTTAAAATTACCCTACACTTATCACAGTTAAACAAAATTCAAGTACTCAATTGAGTTGAGTACCTTTTTTATTACCTACAGTGGTGTTGAGATATATAAGGGCTAATATTATCAATTATTCTTCACTTTGAACATGTCCGTATAGGACGAAACTGCAGTAACGTTAGTTACGAGTACAAGTGGTATAAAAACATATAAAGTTTTATTTCTCATTTTTCATGAAGATCTCCTACCATGTTGTAACGGCTACATATATCAATTTACTCCAAAATATATTCTAGAATCAATAAAACTTGAGAAACTCTCATTTAACTTTTTAAAAATACGATAGCCAGTAGTTAATTGCTAATGACTGATAATTAATATTATTAATTATTTTTACAGTGCACATGATAAAATGCAGATAATTGTAATTATATGTATACATAATTTATACAACATATAATTTTCATGATTTAAAAGTTATAGAAAATATGAACATGAAAAAATATACAGTGAGGACTTAAAAAGTCCTCTCCCCCCTTAACTTCTGAACGGAACAGCTATCGAGGTCGGGTAAAATTCAGGTAAAAAAGTACTACTTGTAGTATGTTCCTTATTTTAATGTAATGGAGGGTGACTTGGCTCCTGGTTTTGAAGGCCTTCCGATTCTCTATCCAACACCGATGTGTTTGTGAATATCGGCCAAGCCGTTTCAAACTGACAAGCGTTTGAATTGTGCTCCAAATATTCAACAAATGAATTATTTCAACTATCAATTGCAGTAGAATTTCAACTCCGTTACTGATTCTGCTCAAAAAGCCAATTTTTTATGTAAAACAGGTGCGAATATTATGGTATTTCAAATTGTGGTTTTTGTTCCAAAGATAATTTCAGCATATTTTCTGCAGAAAGGTTCTTCAATCCCAAGATAACATTTCACGCCTTCGATGAAATATGTCGAATTATTTTTGTTAGAACATCAGATGGAATATTATATACTCGTGTTTATATTGAGAAAGAGCAAGATTGTCGATGTAAATTCAAAATATTAGTGGTCCTAAAACTGTACCTTGGGGTTTCAGTGTTATTACTGTTTGCGGTTCCCTTACCTCATTCTCTATCTGTATATACTCGTATTGTGTTCTGATTTATAAATATTTCCGAAGAATATCACAAACTACTACTCTGATACCAGTATCTTTCATAACGCTAATCAGTTTTTCAAGATTGACGGTATTAAGTCCTTAGCGAAGTATAACGATCTGTAGATATATTTTACGTAGCTTATTCTATCTTCTGTTGATTTGTTGTGTGTGAATGCAAACTGTGTAGGAGAGAGTTTATAATTTTTTCTTTTTCTTGATAACTTTGGCTACTGTACAGTGATCTATAATTCCAAATCTCTTGGTTGGGATTGTATTTCTTGGAAGGCATAAATACACGTGAAGCCATCACTCAATATAGAAATACCTTTAACTGATGAATTGATGTAATTCAATTTTATGAATTAATAGAAACAAGTTTCGTAATCAAATATTTATCAATAAACGCTCATAACTCATGAGTAGTTGGCAATCATTCGAAGTGCTTTCAATAATATTGATCTAATTTCATACTGTTACGGATATCCACGATATCTTGGAATTTTGGATTAGTTTTTTGTGGATAGAAACGTATTATTTTATGTTTCGTGGATTTTTTATTGCGACACGCGATTTTCATCGATAATAAGTGTTTTTTGGTTTATAATGACTGTTGTGTGATTTAGAGAATCACTTGGAAATGTAAATGCTACCGGATGACAATAAAATCCTTGTTCACGGCACCATTCATTGTAAGTTGGAAAAAAATCTGTTTTCCGTTAACCAGCTGTCGCACCGCTACGAACGTTAACGCTCAGAAGTCGAAAAGTGTGTGAGCTAAGGACTAACGAGGTCTTATCTTTAACGGTTAGGGTTAGAAATCTGACATTCAGATATACAAAGTTGCTATTGTTAGTGTTTTATTTGTTAGTGAATCGGTTAGGTAAATTGAATGAAAGTTGCAAATAATGATGGCAAATTGAGCAAAGAAGAAAAACTCACAATAAAATGAAGAGTTCGCGAGATATAAAATCTGGAACACCAATATGACATTTTTCATTAAAGATTCGTGTTTTCAAGCCCCGCATCACATAACAAATTTTGAATACTCACCTGAATTATTTTGATCTCTGTGGTCAGTTGATTATCTTGTGCATACGATGACATTATTACAAACCTTCGATTTCAGAAATTTTCGTTCGTTTTAAACACTCGATTAACTTGAAGTCACATTTGTTGAGAAATAAATGCGAAGGTAGTCGCAGAACCACCGCCAAACACGCCTTCACTAAATTGAGAAAAGTTTAATATGTTTGTCAACCTTCAAGTGGATTATTCTGCACATGAAAATTCAGGCCCTGGGAGCAGATTGCTTACTCTGTATTAGAACCACCGTTCTTGCCAGCTGAAGGATTGCTTCCAAATAAATTGATCGACTGATTTTATTTGGCAGAGTTTGAATAGGTGCGAGTCACAATGAACCCTCGCGGGTCACTGTGGAGGGTGGAAAAACCCATTCACTTTCGACCTACCCCTACTTACCTAATTAAGCCATTCAAACCTTTACTCATGAAATAACTGAAGCAACGAATTGAATCAAATATTTATCTTTCTTTATTGACATAATACACTTTAATTATTTCTAATCTTATATTTCCTAATAATTCAAATAACTGTGGATTGGAGGTGAAAACCTTAATATTACTTTGCAAACATTCCTTTAGGTTAGGAGTATCTTAAAAATGGCTTTTTTCGTTATCAAAACGCAAATAAAAATAGTTTATCCTATTCTCAACATAACTTTGAATGTTTCGCGTTTTGTTATCTAGAAATAGGCAGTATCTTTTTTAACAGTTTTTATTTCAATTGGTTTTGAATGGCTTTGCTGATCTCAAAGCAATGGGGGTTTGGTAAAAACTTCCAAATTATTCTTTAACTTCAAGTACATTATCTACATCTACGTCATTTTTTTTTCCAATAAAACCGTTTAACTTAATTTTTTTTATTTTATTTTCTAGTTTTCAGTTTCTAATATTTATCAACCCTAATGCCACACAGATCTCGGGACGTTTTAACCTTTTACCTCAACTTGGGTGGTTCATCGCTAACGACGTATCATTTTTAGCCACCCTAACGCCACACAATCCTCGACACGATACAATATCTTGACTTGAGTGGGAGATGCATGCTTGTATCCCGATTCTGAGTTGATAAAGTTCTTGTATAGATAAACTGACCAATTGTTTTAACTCAAAACGGGACGTCCATATATAACATATGTATGTATGTATGGTTCATACAGTATGGACCATACTCCATAATGTATGGACTCATTAAAACACCTTTTGATGATAATAATAATAATTCGTCTCTATTATTTTCAATAGTAAGTAATTAAGTGTTTAATAAATTTTTTTTATTACAGGAAACTAAAAGGCGAATTTCAGTTTATTTTCATCTGAGGGCGATAAAAGTAACCTGTTTTTCCACTTGACCACGATAGTGGTTAATGTGACTGTAATTATTAAATTATATGCAACATATTATATTTTAGTCGTATTTATATTTTTCGTAGGAACAAATTTGCCTCAATAAAGATGGTGATGATTTCAAATAAGAGTAAAATTCTTGGCACGTTTTGTTTATATTGATTTTCGTTATCAACAGCGCCTTCAGAACTGAAACCTGCAAGTGATTTTTTTCAGACGTCCACAATTTATTTATTGAAGAAAAT
>WOGN01001831.1:0-18094 GCA_015342105.1 Leptinotarsa texana
AGTAAGAGCAATAAGAACATCAGGTTCGAATTCGACACCTCAAAAACCTCCTATTACCAAGTTTCGTTTAATTAAGTTCAGTATTTCAAAAGTTATTTGTAAAAAACGAAAATAAAAATAAAACTTCCACATCCTGTATCTTGGAAACAAAGCGTTTCCGGACATTTATTTATTTGGACAATTCATATTAGAATATTGTGAAGAATCACCTCCCTGAAGTTTGTCAAAGTACTTTTGAATCACCCTGTATACAAGTTCCATAATTTCAAAATGAATTTGCTATGGATCTTCATTGGTCGATTCAATCAGAAAAGGGATTTAAAACCTACAATTGATATAATTTTTATTGTGATACACTATCAATAGCTACTTGTCTTGGAATTCAAATTTCATCCTCATCATAGATGTGTAGATCATACAAAGAAGTAACTTTCAGACACAAACTGGAAGAAAAAACCCTTCTGAAACAGCTACTTTCACATAAACATTGAATTACAAGAAAGAAAGTTACTTTCATATGATCACTGAATTACACTAAAAACACGTTTCTCTAATCAGTTTGTATTCCAAACATTTGTTATGGAATTGAATAAGATATGATTCACAGAATTTCTACACAATATACTGAATGGAAGGTAAAAATTTCACTTACATGGAACACAGTCATCCTCACTGATAGACATCAATGTTTCGCCATAAGACACTTGCCTTAGGGATCTTCAGTAACAATGTGGATAATATTATGAGAAAAAACCACACAATTCATTCATGAATTAAGATTTTTTTATGTCACGGAATAAGTTTGATCTACTTATGTCATTGATGACATCGTAATGGACATTTATTCACTTATTTGATAGAAGCTGTCAGGATTCGAATCATAGACATAAGGTTACAATCCGTATGGTCCTTCATGCCAGTTTACCCAAGATACCACTAATAGTAGTTGTTCGTATTGTACCTATACATGTACATATAGAATAGTAGAAAGGATGAATGTATCGATCCTAAATCACAATATTGGTCTCATTTCTTTTCAACTAAAAACTTCTTTTCGTTTTCCACACAAAAGTTATAGTGTTTTTCAGCTTTTTTATTCGAATATTACGAAATGAAATAAAAACCTTTCACAGTTTTGGTGAAGGTACCGGGTCTTCTGATCACATCACTTTCTTCTGAATCCATAAACATTTCTCAATCAATCACCTTTCCCTTCCAAGTCGTCAAGGTCATATTCATGAGAAAATCAAAAGCGGTTTGAGCTGAACGGTTGGAGCTATGATTTCCGTAAAAATATCTTAATTGCTTTTTTATTGCACATAATTATCAATTTACAAACACTTGATAATGACACAATTAAAGTTATGATGATGGTTGGGCATGGCAGATGGCATAAGTTAATGCTCTCACATCAATACTATAATTTTCCTTCACACCCGCAGACAATGCATGATTATACAGGGCATCAATTTAACATTTTTCATTTTTTTATTATTTCAAGAACAGTATCACGTGCAGTACGGACTATAATGAGGAAAGTGCAAATTTGAAAAAGTAGTAGAAAAAGTAGAAATGTTCGGGAATCTAGTGATTATCTTAGAAAAATATAAGAAATTTACATGAAAAATTTGAAAATATCATAGAAAAGCCTTGCAAAAAACTAAATAATGCGTTATGAACCTGTGAAAGATCTTAGGCTGACATAGAAAAAAAATGCATAGATGAAATTTGATCAGATTATTCAATATAATTGCTTTCGAAGGCGATACAACAATAATAGGGTCGTACAATATTTTTATACCATTTTTATAGTACGATTTATTTTTAGCCTCAAAACAGGCCTCATTTTCGACGATTTTCTCTTCATCGACGCTGAATTCGTTTACAGCAAGCATTCTCTTGAGGTCTGAGAACTGTGGTATGAGAACAGGAACCGGAAAACAGGAGAATACAGTGGATATGGAATCAATTCGAAGCCCAACCCACCCATTTTCGTCATCGTTTTCATCGTTTCACCATGTGCAATCCACTCAGATGGCAACCGTTTTGAATCTGTTGTAGAATGATGGAGCCATGTTTCATCCACTGTGACGATGCATAAATTCGAGTTGGAACGGTTTCAAACACTGCTGAGAATCATCAATTTGTTGTTGGTTTTGATCGTCTTTTAAGCTCGCACTGCACCCACTTTAAAGAGAGCTTTCGCATACCCAAATATTCATATACGATGTCTCTAACACGTTCCTCAGCAGTTCGTCAGCCTCAGCTATCTCTATCAACTTCACTTCTGTATCTGTAGATACAGGGAGCAGCAGGGAGTAGGGAGCAGCATTTAGGCCACATGGGAGCAGCAGGGAGTAGGGAGCAGCATTTAGGCCACATGTGACCCATTGTACATCCTCATGGGTAGTTGTCCTCCTAGGTCATTGACCATACTGTCATTTCCAGGAAGGTGGACAGGTCACTAGAAGACATATCCTTTACATCGGCAGGTGTAGGCCAAGACTTGCCGAACATACTCTTATTGTCGATAAGTCCGGACAGTCGCACTGGACATGCCATGTAGGTTTTCCCTGGTCCTGGCTAGATATTTCTTCGGCGCATGCTTCCCACGGTCCCCCACGGTAATCCAGGCAATATTGCATCCTTTGATTCCATCCCATCTCTTCAGAGATTGAGTATTACATCGCTATTAAACACGATCTAAGCGGTTTCAGTACGTGCTGCGGCAGATTCATTGCGGTGATTTTTGTACAGGTAATCTACAAACTCCTGGTAGGGTGTCTTGGTACGAGGCATCTCCTTCCACAAATCTGGCGGTAAGTTTGCAAAGTCTTGGCAATTGCTGCATAAATTGCCTTGACAAAATTACCCAGCGTACCAGTGGAGTTCTTGGCTGATGTATAGCAGTCTTCAATACCAGCCATCTGCAGTAGTTTCTTGGGAACAGGGGCAGAAAAGACACGAGTACCAGGGGGTGCTGGGATGAGACGTACAGTTACCCGCGTTTTCCAGTGACTTTGCAAGGCACCGTGTGGGGTTGACCGATTTTGTTACCTCAGTAACCTCTACGGACTGGTACGACAGAAAGCTTGACTAAGATGATGGGTCCACGGATAGTGGTAGCAACTTCTTTGTTGCACTTCACCCCCAAACCGATGTGGCCTTTGCTATCACCGATAGCTACGAAATCCTTGAAACGAGTACGTTGACCAGCACGAGTCTGTTTCTGAACAGACATGATCTTCTAAACTTCATCGTGGTATGGGTGTGCGTTTGGCTGGTTCCGCAAGTCATCAGGCCGTAGGTGTCACCAGGTGCTAAAATTCTTTCCGCTTCCTTGGCTAAAGAGTCGGTAATGCGATTACCTTTATTCCTGTTGTGCCTTTAAACCACATCAGAATAATATTATTATTTACCGAGGCTGAATATTGGTGGCACTCCAGTACTAGCCTTGAGGTAGCTTGTGATCTGTTCAAGGCTAATATGGCTTGTCTACTATCAGTGCAGATTGTTAGGTTTTTGCAAGACATTCCTTTCCTGGTTATTTTGTGGCGATTGAGATACCAGCCAGTTCTGTTTGAATCACGCTGGTATTTTTCCCATTTCCCACTCAATCCCTAGGCTCGATGGTCAGGAATGAACTCCACATTTTAAGCATTCTTTGGTTTTTCACTTGTCTGTATATATGATTATTGCATTTGTAGTATCTGACTCTTTGTTCTGTTTTATTTGTATTTTTTAGGGTTTATTCAAACACAAACCTGCGTTCAATTGCATCACTGGCTGCCTGCAGAGGAGGTTTCGCTGTAAGCGCTTCTCGCCATATGCTCAGCCCTGTTGATCCATTCCTACTTTACACCAGCCGTGCGCAATTCTAACATGGCCATTTACGCTACCTCCTTAACGTACAGGTCCAGAGGGGTCAGACCAATTATTGATTCCATTACCGCGATTGTGTTTTTCTCATGGGTCCTGTGATGTTCAAACAAGCCAATCGCTGTATTTGATTAATTTTTAGATGGCCGTTGCTTGTAGAACTTTCTGTTCCCATGCAATGGCTCCGTCAACTACGAAATTATTTTATAAACTTTTTTATGTTTCTGTCGGTAAGAGTCTATTTGGGGAGTTCATTGCGTGAATGAATCGTCCTCGGTGCTCATTTCATCTTGTTCAAACTTAGCAAACCACTTGGCTTCAACAGTATTTATTTTTTCGCCGAAATGCAATACTTCATTAACACACGAAATTCATGTTTATCTATTTCCTTGAAACTAACAAAATTGCTTCACTAAAAATGTTCTGTCTCATAAACTAATAGTCCGACAGCTGTGGAATTGTTACACGTTTCTTTAGAAGGTTAGGGTTAACTAAAAACCATACGGAGCTGATACTAGTAGCGTCATCTGTGTATATGCCCACCTAGTAATCTAGTACCACAAATGCATTATTAGATAGGTTATCAGCTCCTCAATGAAGCCTATCAGCTTGCCCGAAGAATTCATTGTTTAGTGGAACACGTGTCGTGATTTTGTTAACAATTTTGAACCCCTGTACATGAAATAGTTGAGGCTTTCGAGACCGAAGTTTTCAGTATTATTATTTTTTGGGTTTGAAGGCCGTCGTTCAGGAATTTCTTCCTGACGTTTTGCTGGCACGAGTGGCAAGCTTCTTCAGAGATTTATATATCCTGAGTAATCTCCGATGACTGAATATTACGGCTGCGTAAAGCGTACTTATGGTGACTCAGGTAGTCGGGTGTGTTGGTACCTGAATCTGGATATGGTGAATTGTCAATAACATTAGTTGACCCTTTTCTATCTGGCGTCTTGCTGTTTGCTATTCTTGAATGCTTTGCTTCTTAGAATGGGATTCTATATTAGGTTGAGGTTCACAGCTTCTTTTTTTCTATTGAAATTATTCGCGTGTTTGTGGATCTCTATTGTCTCCCGTAGCAATTGACTATGATATTCCTGGTTGGGATTTGGGTTGGGTTGGTATTTTCAATCAGAATCATGTGGTTTTCTTCACTGAGTGCGTGTTCCGCCATAGCCGACTTGTCTGTTTGACCTATTTTACAGTTTCTTTCATTCTCCTTCAAGCTTGTTCTCTTGAATCTTTTGGTAGTTCTGGCTTGCACCTTCCCACAATGCGATATACCCCTGCTGCTGATAGTGGGTCTTTCTTCTCTTCAACCGACCTGAGACTTTGTATCTTCTTGGTGGGTTTCAAAACCGTTTTATTGTTGTTTTCCCAGTTTTCCAATTCTGTCTATGATCCTATGATCCATTCGATCTCAAGGTCACTTGAAAATGTTCTTCCTCGAGATGCTCCGGTTCAGATATTCATTTAGCCCGTTCAGTTTCACTGTTAGAGTAGAGATGACTCCTCTCTTTTGACTAGGATGGTGGTTTGATAGTGCATGCAGGTATCTATCCATATTTTCGCTACACTTTGTGGGTTAGTCTAGCACCATGGAGACTGAAAAAAACCAACTATTGGAAAACATATATTTTAAACACAATTCGTAATCTCCAGATATTTATTGAGGGTCCGAACTCTAAAAACTGTATCGGGTGAATGAATGCTTGGCTGTATCGTTTGTTTATATTATGTTTTGTTTATATATTAGAATAACTTGAAGAGGGACACGTACATTTGGCAGAGTATCCTCCGATATCTAACACAATGGATAGCATTCCTAGATGTACTTATCTGAAAATATCTCTTCTTGGGATTCGTTTTTGTTTAGATTTCATCAAAAGATATAGGAATCACACGTTAAAAGGTTAGACCTCGTTAGTCCTTAGCTCGCACAAGTTTCTCAACTTCTGAGAGTTATCGTTCGTATGGGGGCGGCAGCTGATTACCGGCAAAACTGATTTCAAACAGATTTTTTTAAACAAAACAGATTACACTTAGATTAGATTGTCGGAGAGCTAGCCCATGGCCTGATTCATTGCGACCTTTACATTTCCTTTCTGATACTCCTTGGTTGTTAGAGCTCATTATCTAGCTTGATCTTTTTTTATAAGACTCCATAGCCTTGAAACTAACCCCTTCATATAGCTGTCAGCTACTGCGTGTCTCAGCCTTGCTATCGCTTCGCATTCACAGAGCACATGCAGTGCGATTTCTTCCTTTTCTTTACGTAACCTGTATTGAGTTATTTCTGTCATAACCTTACGGTTATGGTTTAGCAGGTCTTCCGTGAATCTGGGCGATGGTTTCTTTTTTGCCCCCTCATTCCTGTGAGCTTATTCCATCAATATATCGATTCGACTTGCATCCATGTCTTGCATCCATGTCTTTATACGTGCTTTCGCTATCCCTCAGAAGGGTTCTGGGCCGATCATAGCCTTGGATGCGCCTTCAGGGGCTAGAACAACGGCCTCCTCATTGCCCTTGTGATCCTCATGTCCGGGTACCCAATCAAGAGTGACTCTATTTTGAGTACTTAGCTCCTTGAGTGTGCTCAGACATCTTCCCACCAGTCTTAAAAAGACTTGAAATGAGCTGAGCGTCTCAATTACCGCCTGGTAATTACACCTACATTTACAATATTTTTTGATAAATTATTAAGTAATAAGTAGTTTTCACAATGGTTCATCCTATACATACATATTACTGTTGTCTTTTTTCGGATACAATAGATCCAACGAATCTAGGAGTATAATTAAGGTCTCCATAATTATTTATAAATATTATGACAGGAAAAACCAAAATAATGTTATCTGGTTCAGTATACGAGTTGCGTGACCTCTTATATCGGACGATTCTAAGAATTATGTAAACAGTCATCACATCGGATGTCCTTCGTTTTCATTATACTGATATTAGTATTTTTCGTCACAAAATTAGGTTGTTGAATTCTGTAACGAACCGGGTGACTCCGTTTCATTACATTCTCCTGCAGTTTGGCTAACATTCAAAGTGGAATCAAAAATTTTTGAATTCTGGATCAAAATCACCATTCAGGTGTAATCTACATTTGAAAGGTTGAACCAAAACCTCTGGCGTAAAATGAACGTATCAAAAAACACTTTTCACACGCCAGAACAACATACAACAAAGAGTGTTTCAAACAGATTGTGATATATACGAGTATACATCAAATATTTGGGCTTCTCTACATAATATATACGGTCTTTCATGAAGCGCTTTCTATCTTTCAATTCAGATAAAACAAAGCCTGTGTGAGATATCATCGAATTTTTATTCGTTTGGAAGACCTATTGACGCCATTATTGATGTCACAGCATCTCTAGGTGAAGCGCATCCGACACATCTAATTTTCTATGACTCTGGCACATAAATCAGGCTGAACTTGACCGATGGCATGGGTTATATTGACTTTGTAGAAGTTACCTCATTTCAGGCAGACTATAACGTCATCACACCAATCAGGTTACTTTTCAGCTCGCTAGACAGGGCAGACAGATCACCCAGTCAACCAGAGTACACCATATTGTCACGTAGCGTCCTCAAACTGTCACGCAGCTCGCCAGCTAATCAGAGTGCACGCTCCTGCATCTCAGAACATCCTGGCGGGAGATTTGAATTTTCTGTGGACATAAATAATTCAGGCAGAGACGACCAGGCGTATCCCTCAACGAGACAGACCACCCTGTCACGTGGCGCGCTTGTCGTAGCGCCACATGTCGTTGGTGTACAGAATATCCAAAATCAGCTCAAAGGAAATTGGTAATCATAGATCTATAGTCCTTGGCTTTGATAGTTGCCAACTGCCCCAAAGCCCATCACACGTCGTTGTCTGAGGTCGTTTACCTTCAGTTCCTGGGTCAGTTGATTTTGTACGGGTGCAGGCCCAACTCACGACGCAAAATTCGGCAAGTTATGGTCTGCGAACGGCCAAGTTCTTTTGAGCGTCGTGAACTCGACTACTTTGGATTATCTTGCACACTCTCACAGACAGCGGCGATCTTTTCAACAGATCTTGCGGTTCGTCGATGTACGGGTGTCGATCGTTTACTGAACCAGTGGGCTTAAAGTTACCCACCACACTGCGAATAGTCGTCTCGGTAGGATTATGGCGACAGTGAAATAGGCGAAGTGCGCGGTACGTTGCCCGATTTTAATGAAGCAATTTTATCAACCGCACGTGTTGTTGAATGCTTTGTCCGTCCATGGTGATTTGGTAAAACAGAGTGAATGACAAATAATTTGACAGCTGTAGCTTCAACTAGATGGCCGTTATCAATTGTCAAAGTTCAGAAGTCCTTGTTGGAGTACTCTATATTTCGAATCATCTGTTACTTCTAAAAGAGACTGAAAGTATGCTCTGAAAACCTTTTTGTTTTTACTGCTAGGTTGAAACGCCCTTAGTAGTACATTGAGGATCAACCTTATCGTAGACATTCGAAGACAATTGATAATTGCATCGTAAATAGTAAAAAGTCGAATACAATTTCCTAAGTTTAGTAGAATCAGAAAGACCTTTATCTGAAAATTAACTCAAAGTTTCCTTTCTGCCAGAAAAAAATCACTTCGGGCTTGCATTTCACATAATATTGTATTCACTAGCTAGGATGACAATATTCCACCAAAGACCTCAGACATCAGATTTCCCAATTTAATAAATTCGTCTGACAACCGTCTGCGAAATTTGAACAATGCGTCAGAGACTCCTCTGATCGGACTATTTAGCCTGATGAGATAGTCTGTAGATTTTTAAGAATGAATCTTGACATTGAAGGGGTACTCTTTTATAAAAATGTGATCTTGATTAAGGTCGAGATCAGATCCAGTGACAAATATCGTTTTATTCAGATAGTTGAGAAAAGCTACATCAAGCTTTTGATATAAAGCAATGAAAGCAATTTTCTGACAGACTGTGACGAATTTCTGGGTGTCCTTGTTTAGACATTGACCAAAGAAAGCGAAAGCCAGAAGAGTCAAGATAGAGCAGATTTAATTTTTTCAAAATTCTATAAGATAGTTTTCCGCGAACGTCAAGGCACTTCAGAAATAAATTATTTTACCGACGGTTTCTATAACTAAAGTTATCAGCTATAATTATTTTCTATGAAGTTTAATTCCATCAGTGCACGTAGCGCCGTCCTGTTGAAATTAAATGTAGTGTGTCCAGATCATCCAATTCAGGCCAAAAATACTGATAATCATCGACCTATAGTGCTCGCCGTTCACAGCGATAGCATGGCCAACGTCGCCAGACACACAGTGACTTTTTTGTCTGAATTTTTCTAGTCCCAAATGCGACAATTCTGTTTGTTCACGTACCCATTCATCCAGAAATGGGACTCATCGCTGAAGATGATTTTTCGATTAATATTAGGGTCACCTGCCAACTGCCCCAAAGCTCATTCAGCGACCACACGTCGTTGTCCATGGTCGTATACCCCCAGTTCCTCGATCAGTTGAATTTTGTAAGTCACGTGCAAGTCACGATGCAAAATTTGGCAAGTTTTGGTCTGCGAAAGGCCAAGTTCTTGTGAGCGACACGAAATCGACTGCCTTGGTGTGCAGGAGGATCCTGCACACTTTCGTAGACAGGGGCAATGTTTTCGGAAAATTTTGCTTTTTGTCGACATTTACGGAGACATGGACTCAAGTTTATCAACCACATTGCGAATAATCCTCTCGGTAGGGCAATTATTGCTACCGTAGAATGGACGAAGTTCGGAAGTCCTTTTTGGAAGACCATATACAATGCATTTCTTCAATGTCCCCCCTCTTTTATTTTTTGAACGAATCAACTCAAAAAATTGAAATTTGAGATAATGAAATTGATGCATGAAAACTTTATTTTGAAGTAAAATTGACAGATGACCCTTTCAAGATGGCGACTGGGCGCCATCTGTAAAAAAATTAAATAAAAAAAGGGGGTCTTGTGACACATCATTTTGAAGCTCCTGACGAATACTCCACAACCCTAGAATATGAAGTCAATATCTACACGTACTACAAAAATGGCGAAATAGTTAATAATTTCCGGAAGACAAACACATTAATATCGATATTTCTAGAAATATTTCTTTTTATCTGCCATATGACAATTCCAACAACAAGGTTTGTTAAGTTATTTTTTGTTTCCCGTTATTGGAGTTACACCAACCTTCACGTTTTCCGGGAAACACGTACCCAATATCCAGAAAAAATTAGCGTCGTGGTAGGAATATTGGGAAACCATATTGTAGGACCTCTATTTATTGATCAGAATTCAACGGCGGAACTGTATTTGAATATGCAGGAAACTACTGTTGACCCTCTCACCACTGAAAACGTCGAAGCGAATCCAAATAAATTCGATATGGATATTGTATTCCAACAAGATGGCACACCAACACATTACTCCAGACAAGTAAGAAACTATTTGAATACTACTTTTCCTGGTCGTTGGATTGGCCGTCGAGGTCCTACAGAATGGCCAGCCCGCTCGCCAGATTTGACACCTGTCGACTTTTTTTATGGGGCTATTTGAAGGAAAAGGTGTACGAAACTGAACCTGCTTCAATATTGGATATACGCAGAGATTAATAACTATTTGTAGAGATATTAACGTTACTGTGTTCGAAAATGTTCGGCGTGGAATATCGGATAGGCTGTTCATATATCAAGAAGTTCAAGGCAACCATTTCCAGCATCATCTGAAATGACCTCAAGCTTATTACCTCATATTATGTAGTTAAATGTCAATGGATTCAGGTAATTATTAAAAGTTTCGCCATTTTGTGGTAGTTGAAGATATTGAAATTATATTCAAGGGTTGTGAAGCATTTGTCAGGATCTTCAAAAAGATATGTCACAAGACCCCTCTTTTTATTCATTTTTTCCCAGTCGCCATCTTGAAAGTTTCATCTGTCAATGTCACTCCAAAATAAAGTATTCATGCAATCATTTCATTATCCGAAATTTCAATTTTTTAATAAAAGGGGGGACAATAAAGAAATGCAGTGTATAAACACGGTAGTCAGATGCAGCAAAGAAGAGGAAATTAATATTATATTTTGTCGAACCTAGCCTAACCTGATATAATGGTGAAACAAATGTACATCCGAACTCCGTTGGAGTTTTTATGATACTAAAGTCAAAGTTTACCCGTAACGCCTCTCTTCAGTTTCCCTTCAGATGCAGTACGTTCAGATCTAATTCAAATCATTTCCAATAAAACAATCCGTATATGACAGCACGAATAGCTCGAACTGACGTTACATTCACAATTTCAATAATAGCAATGTAGTTCTACTGTACCTTCACATTCCAGAGAAAAATTCAAACGACCATTCTCTTTCAGCGTAGTATCAATTAATATAAACTGTATGACTCGTTTCTATATTTATTTCAGTGGTCATTAAAATGAGAGAAGTATTCTATGAAATATAAGGAAAACTGATTCCACCATTCTTTCTTCTTAGTATGTTTCTCGCTCATCATTATCCGTAAATTATATTTATGTCCATCATTGGGCTATCTCCAAATATCCGTTCGAGGACTAGAGGAAGAATATAATATATAATTTGAGCGCGTAATAGTGATGTTTTACTAGACAAAAAGGCAGAGGTTATTTCCAATGAGACGAGTAAAACAAGTCTGTAAGCATTTTACGTAGTCGTACATGGTTTTTCTTCAATAATATTCCATTATCAAATTGAAATTCCTTTAAACTACCATGCCAGTGAACTAACATCAACCCAGCGGAGTAGACCAAAGTGATCAATAAATTATATCCTGGTAAACCTTGATAAATCCTTCAGACTAAGTGACGTGAGAAAGGCAAACTTCAGGTGATTGGTAACATATTTGATCATGTATGAGAAGATCTTACATATTGTATTTTTTTATAGACGGTATGATGAAGTGATCTGCAGTTTTTATACGATCATCCAGCAACCCAGGAACAAAGTTCTGGATTTTGTTAAAAAAAAAAACAAATCAAATTCATCAGACAGTCAAACCACTGCCTTAAAAACAATTCCTTTTTTATAGACACGGGTCATGCAGAGAAGTAGATCTGAATTTTTGATGACCGACAGGTTCCATCTAGTACTGTTCAGTTATTGAAATACTCCATTTCATAAAAGCACGGCTTATAGTCATCACAGAAAAAAAACAGGTTTTGTTGAAAAATATCGGGTAGTAAGATCGGAAAGGCAGTTCTAAAGAAGTTGTAGCAGATAATAAAGTTCATTACGCCGATTAAATCTTAAATCTTTAAAAAGACGTTGATCCACCGTTCCAAAAAAGAACTATTGCACATTTTTTAATGTTATTTGTGTATTCTTTCACCACCCTTGAGAACTATTGAGGATCGTGGTTCCTGAGTCATGAAGTTGAGTTTTATATGTCGGTCGTAGTAAATAGGCATCTACAGGTTGAATCAACAAAAATGCCTCGGACCATTGCTATCAGAGGAAACAGTTTTTTGAACCGCTCAGGTTTTTTGCAGTCATATAGATGAATACTATCTTTAAAATTATTTTCTCGCATACTGGGTGATTCAGCAGAGCGTGGCCAACGAAAGTTATAGTTTTCCAAATAGAACACCCAGTATATGAATACGTCATTCGACTCCATATTTTTTCAACTCTCTGAAAAATGTTTTTTTTGAAATTTCCATTGCGATACTGCCAAGTTATTTAAAGAAAACCTATTTTGGAGACAATATTTTTTAAATTCACTACCCGCATATCTACAGCAATTAGGTGGATTTTTTTTATGAATAATTAGACAACATCACTATGATGATTTCTGGGATATCATCTTTTGGAAACAATGTATAGGGTGTTCGGTAAAACCGGTCAAGTTTCCTTCTTTCTCAAACAGACATAATTCAACTTTTTCAAATAGAACACCCTATATTTTATCATTTGTATGAATTTCAACATTTCACTATATTTTTTATCAGAGGTATACTATACGAAAAATGATGTTTTACAAATTATACCAAGTTTTAGTACTTGTACACATAATGTATTTTCTTACGTTCACTTAATGAAATTTTTTTTTCGAATATTCAAACTAATCGCTAATACATTAGTATTTTTCATACGATCTAGTGATAGTTATTAGCGGTTTCTTCAGTAAGAAATGCGTAAAAAACCTAAAGAATATTTATACTGCTTCTTTCTTTAAAAACCCAGTTATCCATTAACTGACATCAAGAAATTAATCTCGTATTTTTTGGATGGACAACTCACCGGGAGGAGATTTCTTCGGCATGAGTTTTCGAATTTATTGGACGGGGTTCCATATGGAACAGGATCACTGTTGTGATGTTCAGAACCTTGTAGTAATGAATATTAATGGAGTTGTTTCCAACACCAAACCGTTACTTTTGTGATCAAATCACGTGTCGAGGTGTTAAAAACAACTGTATAGTAATATTGGGTACAGTAATATTCGTTATTGTTCATATTGAAAAAAAATTTAGTAAGTGAACGTGAATAAATGAATTTTTGTGGTTACAACAAATAATAACACTGGGGATAATTTGTAAAATATCTGTTTTTCGTATAGTATACCTCTGATAAAAAATGTAGTGAAGTGTTGAAAATACAGGGTGTTCCATTTAAACAACTTGAATTATGCCTGTTAGAAATTTAATGAAACTCGGTTTTACCGAGCATTCTCTATATTGATTCCAAATGATGCCATTCCCGAAATTATTATAGTGATGTTGACTTAGTATTTCTAAAAAAACACTTAATTGCTGTAGACACTGTAGAGCTATTTTGCAGACAGTAATGTCTGCAGAATAGGTCTGTTTTTCTGGTATAACTTGGTCGCAATGTCGCAATGAAAATTCAAAAAAAAAATCCTTAGAGAGCTTAAAAATATAGAATCGAATGACGAATTCATATACTAGGTGTTCTATTCAACAAAATATAACTTTGATTGGCTACGCTCGGCTGAATCACCCAGTATGCGAAAAAATAATTTTGAAAGATAGTATTTATCGATATATTGAAAAATTGTTTTTCCTGATAGCCATGGACCGAGGGAGTCTTGTTGACTCACCCTGTATATCAATAGTGAGATGATGAAAAGAAGGATTTTGAGAGGATTGCCCTAGAACACAACTCTTCAGCATGTGGAATCTGGATTGTAGAGTCTGCATTCTAGCCTGATCAAGCGTTATGTTGAAGTGAACCTACTAGAACAGTATCAGTCGGTCACGATAGCTCACTATTTTGTCTAATATCCCAAGATGAAGCCATGGGCAGCTATATATTTCCACCTGCTTTTATAATACACACCTTTCGGTGGAATCAAGCAGGCTGAGTCCGGGAAACACTTCCTGTGGAAGTGTCTTTAACATAGAACAAACCTGCCTTTAATACTCCATAATGACTCCAGTCAGGCGGCTAGAATTTTTCTGGAAAGAGTCCAACAACCTTAAGGTCTGCTATTGTGGGGCTCAATATATATGAAAGAAAGAAGAGAGTTTTGAAATTTATAAAGCATTGATTGAATATTCCAGTTTGGAATAGTTTCCAAGAAGCTGCTTTTGCTATTATAGTAATGTGACTATAATGAGACATATTTTTTACATAACAAAACAATTAACGCAAATAGTGGAAATGTGATCCTCACCTAGAGTTTCTAGAGAGAAATATTGCCTAGCAGCACCTCAGGCATTTGGTTATTGATGAAGATATGCGCGGAAAATAAGAAACAAGTGTACTGTGGTCAGCAATCAGCAATATACTGGACTTTTGGAGGTGATAGTGAGAACCATCGCTGGCTGATATTGAAAACCATCTCTGAGATATCTGGAAAGTTACAAATAAACTTTAGAACCATAGCCGAAATTCTCGATCATAACGTCAAAGTTGAATTAGTAAATCCTCATGACATCATCAAAGGTCTTGAAAACTAACATTTCGAGAATTCATTTGGTCGTTTGCATCATTTCAACGATTGTTAACATATTAAAGAAGGCTGCTTGTTGATATTCGATCCCGGAAACCATTTCAATGCCTATGATGTTGGAGCAATTCAAATAGTTATGTTAATACATTGAACACTTTTTGTATCATTTCAAGATATAGGCTGAAAAAAAAAGGTTTCTCCAGTAAGAAGTATACATTTTTTTTGTAACCAAATTCATTTGCGATTTTTCAAGATGTCATACATTGTATCGGAACTATAAGCTTTGTTGACGTTATTGTATTAAACGACAAGGAATACCCACCATTGTAGATTATACAGTAGATTTATTAGACGCTGTCTTTTTCTAAAAAATTCACAAGTTTTTCCAGAGAGAGACACTTACAGAATCCAAGGAAAAAATATCTACCTACTATCATTGGGGTAGAGTAACCAATGGTAATCTGAATAGAGACGAATCATTCTTAGAGAAGATTTGTGGCATTTTTGGACCGATGAACTACTAGTCAGAGACCCATTGAGCGGTAGACCACTTGGGTAACCAAGTCTCACCCCAATTGACTTCTTTTTTTAACACATACAAGGAAAATAATGAATATTAATACTGCAGATTTCAGCTTGATGCTTACTACTCATTATTTTGTTTTTCAAAACTCATTAGCTAGTGTACATTTTAAAATAATCACCCTGTGTAGTAGCACCCTATCAACGTTCTATTCTGAACTTTTAAAACTTCCTCTCGATCCATATAATTGAAACTATTTCGAAATTACGCACCGTGTTTATTATAAACGAGTATGACGATAAACATAATTATAATCTGGGATTCCATTCATAATGTCATTATCTGTAAAGACTCATAGTAGTTTTCCGGTTATAAAATCGAATTCAACATCAAAGCATAGTCTTATCACAATCATGGAGAGCTTCTGATAAATGTCAAGAGACTAATTAATAACAATTCTCATCAAATAAATGACTGTTTTTTTATCCAGTACAGTCATTCTAAAATAATATCTACTTGAATGTTCTTATTTGAAGTACCCTCTATAGAAGATACTTCATACATTGAAAGGGACGTATTTTGATGAGAAATTGATTTTTGGAGAAGAAAGATTTCGACTCTCTCTCCACTTTATACATTTTTGTTTTACAAGGATGGAGAAGTAAAAAACCAAAACCTTTCTTTCATAAATATATGTTCCATCCAAGAAAACATGCAAACAATTCAATTCATTTATAGAATATTTTTCCAATGATTGCAGGTGAATTTATTATGAATGAACTAAATTTATTTATAGAATATTTTTCCAATGATTGCAGGTGTATTTATTATGAATGAACTAATATTTAATATATATCTAATGAGTTAATTCTAAAATCTGGCTGAAAATGCTTCTCCAAAACTGAGTAAAATTCTTGATCTTTAGGAATTCCGAAGAGAAGTACTACTTTCTCTGCTAAAACCACGACGAATATTAAATATGTATGAATCTGTTTTTCCGTTAACCAGCTGTCGCCCCCATACGAATGACAACTCTCAGAAGTTGAGAAAACTGTGCGAGCTAAGCACTAACGAGGTCTTACCTTTTAACGTGTGATTCCTAACATGGTATAATAACATCATACACACAGTTGTAAGATTTCTTTCGTCAAATGTTGGTCTCTAATTCAATTTGTATCATAATTTCATCTGAAGAAATATTAATTTTACTCCTATTTCGGACAGCTAGGAGAGATTAACATTTCAAACTCTACAATTACCATCACACTGTCAATAGTTTCAGATGCATTATCACTTCTATTGTCATTTGTTGAAATATCTCGACCAGCGAAGAATTTTTGGAATTTTCAAAATTATTTTTCAGAATATTGCAATAAATGTAAGCTATTAAATTATTATCTTCAAAATATCAAAATCAACTATTAGTATTTTCTGCACACATTATATAATAGGTAATCATTTATCGATCCCACTGTACATCATTCATATGTGTAATGACTATATAATGTAGGCGAGTATTGAAACCACAATTAATTTCTGTGTGAACAAAAGTCAACGCCATGGAATATTTTCTTTGTCATATCAAAAAGTAGAGGAGACTTGAATTCCCCGAACACTGAAAAATATCTACTCACTTTTTCTTGGGTCAAAGATATATAACGATCTGTTAAATGAATTGAAACTACTAAACTCATTGTCTCTGTTCAAGAAGAAACTGAAATTATGTCTGATTTCAAGATCAAGAATTTTAACACATCAATTAGTCGATATAATACTTTCTGAATACTCTCAATCTTATCGTCATGATAATCTGAATAGTAATTTTATTTTTATGAAATTTTTGGTGATATCATTTAGTATTATTTGCTTGAAAAAATATTATATTGTTTACACTTTTCTCAAGCCAATTTTGTTCCAACTTTGGTCTACTCCTTTTTTATAATCAAGCTAAATCTGAAACTCTCAAGCTAGTTGAAAACGCATTCTTCTGGATAACTTGTAATCTAATTTTTACTCTTGTTTCCTTTCTCATAAATTTGACTGTATTTCATTTGATTTGTCAACATCACACCATGATAGTATTTCATCACACAAAAGCTGATGATATCAGCTTCGATGGATTTTTCGTTCATTCTAAGTCTCATATTACAAAGTTTTTTTTGAATCATTTGATTTTGTAACAATAGAAGGTCTGTATTTTTTCGCTATTTATGAATAAACATCTTTTTTTTTCATCGTAGTGTGCGCTGGTCAGGCCCTATCCCCTGAAGGCCCGATACATTCGGGAGAGCGCGCCAGCATTATCAACCAATGACCACCCCCCACGCCGTGGGGTAAGTGATCATTGGCTCCGAGAATCGTGTTCCCTGAGCAAGCGCAGTGATCCAAGAATGACAGTCTTCTGCATCTGTGCGGCTAAGATTTTTGGCTTAGTGTGACAAGCCGGTATGAATTTAAGATTCGAAAGTAGAGAGGACATCATTCCAACAAGGACTCCAATAATCAGAACAACCATCTTGACAGATTGATGTGGATAGAGTATCGATATTTTATCCGTTTTTCCTCCTCTTTTCTGCCGATATTTGTCTCGCCAGGAGCTGCAAACTCCTTATACTCATATAAGCTTATTAGCTTTTATAAGCCTGAGGGTGGAGAACGAATAGTTCCAATTGATTATTATTATTATAATTGTGATGAGTCACATAGCACTCCTGCCAC
>WOGN01001832.1:0-18088 GCA_015342105.1 Leptinotarsa texana
ACCCTCGCTAGGGGGTTGAAGGCACAGGTAGAAAAATACATCTAAAATGTGTCCCCCTCAAAAGCAAACTTGACCTGTCCGAGCATTTTTGCGTTAAGTTACAAAAAAAGGAGAAAAGCAAGGTGCATATTTTTCGTTGGACCACTCTGTATAAATTTTCACACCTAGATCGAAACAAAACAATGAAAAAAATTGAAAAATCCAAAATATATAACTTGAAGAAATGAATATTTTCCTTCTTGGCACAGAATTTCACTTAACACGCATTACACATAGTACTTGACTGGTAATTTAACAGGGTGAACTAGAAGTTTGGTCTCTCTACACCTAAAATAGGTTCTCCTATTTTCATTAATTTTTTAAGATTATGAAAGCTTAATTAAAAACACTGATATCCTCCACAAAAAATTAATTCGTCATAAATTACTTGCCTTACTGTATATAGCATTTCATATCAAGTAGGTTATGAGCTTCTGCAGTAGGTATTGCAATTGTTTTTTGTTTTGACAGCAAATGATGTTAGCAAAGCATTCCTCAAAATGAATGTAGTAATGAAATTTGTAGACATGATTCATTATTTTTTCATGTCCAAAATGTTAGATTGGTGCAGTTCTTATCATCAAATGAGTGCAACAATGTGGATAACATTCAGTTTGATAATTTACATTATAGTTTTTATTTTGTTGAAAATTGTGTTTGGAAGTTACAAAGCTCACAGTGATGTGGTGTATAAGATGTGTAAGGCCATTGAAGAAAATAATACAGTTGGTTTTGTGAAGTTATTACATGAACATGACAAATGCATCAACAAATTTAACGCTGGCGGTTATACTCCGTTTTTGATCGCTTGTGCCAATGGAAATACTCAATTAGTCAAACTGATGTTGAAAAAAGGTATGCATGCAGGACATATTTGAATTCCAATGTAAGTCTGAAACTTCTAATAAAAATTCTTAAATAATCCTGATTTGTAGCCATAAGCCTTTAATAACAGTAGTAAAACAGTGAGGTGGGGGGTATATTTCCATAAAATTCAAAACACTAACGGAACATAAAAAAACAATGAAATATTAGTTGTCATGTCATATGTCAAGTCATAGTACATCTGATTAAGAAAGCGACGTTGCCAGCTTGTAAAAAATATATAGGAAAATTGTGTGTAACTGACCAGTTACTTGATGAAAAGCAATAACTCAATCCATTATCGTTGTCATATATTGTGTTATTGAATTTTGTCCCTAAGGAGATGTTTCTAATCGTTTATTTTGCACCATAAAAATCCCAATTATTTTCAAAAAAAACACCATAAACCAGCAGCTGCCAGCAATCAACTGGTATTTGTGTGGACACTGTGGACAGTGGACACGCCAGTGAACATGCGCATCATTGACATCGTCTTTATTACAATGAGTATAAAGACTGAGGACGTAAAACATATAAATGCTTTTGAGGAAACACATAAATTCAACAGTTTCTATAAGTGAGATGGAGACAAGGACTACGACCAAGTTGAACCTAAAATTAAAATTAAATTTTGTTCATCCAAACATTTTCAAAAATATAATGAAATAATACAGTTTTATGAGGTAACTTAAAGATACTGCATATTTAGTGCATATATAAATAGTATTTCACAATAGGGAAAAATACTTGTCACATATCTATTTCAAAATTGGAGAACACTTCAAAATTGAAGAACACAGAAAGAATAAGAATTTGTTTTTTACCACTTTTATTTGTAACTAACGTTACTGCATTTTCGTCCTATATGGACATTTTCAAACTTAAACAATAAACTCCATCCATCAATTTAATTTGTTTTTTATTCATCAAAATCTGGACATCTACTCATTAAATAACAAGGCAATAATGGAAATGCAAATTAAAGCAAGGAATGGATGAAAAGTAGCCTTGTTACTATTGGAAAGGGGATATGTTAATAGATTCAAAACATGGAGTAAATGTCACTTGGTGACAATGAATAAAAAATAAATATCAAATATAGGATAAAGAAAATACTTTTGTTCAATTTTTACTGAGTTTATTATTTGTTATGCCAGTTTATGGTTTGTTAGACCATTCTCAAGTAATTATCAGTTACTTGAAAATGGTCTAACAAACCGAAACTGGTTGAAACAAATAAACTTAGGAGAAATTAGACATAAGTATTTTCTTTAAACTATATTTAATATGAATTTCCACAAAATAAATAGTTCATCAATCGAACAAAATATACATTAATCTTCAGGTCTTACAATAAACAATAGTATCAGGTATTGTTTATTATATTTTTGTAATATAGGTGCTAATCACGCGAAACAAACTTTTTATGTACCTATGTATGTTATCTGTCTGCTGCTCCTTCATTTAAGAGAACTCACTTGGTTATCAACTTAGGAACCATATCAGAACAAGGGAAATCAATCAACAAAAAAGACCAATCAGAAATTTATTGAATGATATCCAGTTTTTTTGTAAAATATTTCAGAGTTTTATATCGACCCTTTTTTGTTATTTTTCAACATCCATAATCTGAAAATGGACTGTAGCTGTAGAATGGGTAAACATTTCAGTTCACCTTGATAAGTTAGTGTGTGAATTCAAAGTATTTTTCACAAAGAAATATGATTTTAATATCAGTAACGTGTCATATTTAAAAAAAGAGCCAAGAAATCATAAAGATACTTATCGTAACGTTTTGGAGAATAAAATCTGCCTCTGTCTTCAGAATAGGAAAAAAATCTAATATAACTTGCAGTTTTTTATTTGGTTCACTTCATTTTTAAACATCCTCCAAAGAAGTATTATTTGAAAACTGAGTAATACTAAAATAAATGAATTTATGCAAATAGGGTGGCAAAAATACATTTACTGTGAGTATACACACACACTTTATAAAATAAAAATATAAGTTAATGTTAATAATTTTTGTAAAATTAATAGAAGTTTGCAATATTTTCTGGGTTTTGCCTTAACAAATACTGTATTCATCAGATCTTAGATATTTCTCCAAAAACAAATACGAAGCAGATAGCTCTTGGTGCAGACAAACTCTATTCTCCCAAGTTCGAAATGTAAGTTCATCTCACTGATTTCATTATCGTTACTTAAACGTGTCATCATTAATGTTAATGAGCGTGTTAGGAACCACACATTAAAAGGTAAGACCTTGTTAATCCTTAGCTCGCACAAGTTTCCGCTTCTGAGGGTTGTCGTTCGTAAGGGTGCGACAGCTGGTTAATGGAAAAACAGATTTTAAACAGAATATATCATTCATGTATATCAGGAACGATAGACTGAACCCTGAGGAACCCCTCAAGGCAATAGAAGGGGTTTGTAAATCACATTGTTGACAAAAACTATTCAAGTACAATCTGACAGATATGATTGAAACCATTTCCAAGAAACATTACTAAAAGCATATATTTCCAATGTATGCATTAGAATTTCATGATTCATGCAGTTAATTGCTTTGGTGAGAATACTGCATTCTCCTCGTTCAGTTCCAGATATATTTATTTCAGTAAAAGAATTCAATGAACTGTATTCGATTATGAGAGAGAAGTTTAAGAAGTTTGCAAGAGAAACATTTTTGTGAAACCTATAAAACTTCAATTTTGGTGGAACAAACACTTCTTTGTCTTTTTTTTTATGTTTTGAACTTCTCCTGTAACAACCATATTCCCAATCATCAAAATTTGACTGTAGTTACCAAGAGTGTTATTTTTTTTAGGCGCTGATGTGAAATTGATGTCCCGAAAGAATGAATCTCCCTTCTACTTAGCTGCATTTTACTACATACGACATCCTCAATATAAAAACGCAACTTGCATCAGAGAACTCTATTACGCTGGAGCAAATATAGATGAGCCCAATGACAAAGGACTGACACCTCTGCAAATGGCTGCTACATTTGGACATACACCACTTGCCAAGTGGTTACTGTTAAAAAATGCGTCAATGAAAACGACTCCTGATCCCTATGTTATTGCTTGCTCACAAGGTCATCAGGATACTGCGTTCCTCATTTGGAATCTACGCAAACGGAATTGTTTAGATTTCAAATGAATGCAGATCCAGCAATGTGCGATAAATTTTAATCACTATTGATTCTCATTCAATACGTTATCATCTTAAGACCAAATCGAAACACATATTTTTAAATTTTTTAGGATTTATAAGTGATGTTGATATGAATAAAGTGTTTCAGAATTTTTGTCTACTCTTATCCATTAAATATTCAAAAAACTTACCTAGGATGGCTTGGTTGCTCATAGAGATCAAGTTGAAAATACTGGTTGTTATGAATGAAGCACCTACGTCTCTTGTAGATCGTAAAATGTAAATTATCTTTTTGAGTCAACAGATTTATATAATCACGATGTGTTATTTGAGTTTTAACCTCAACAACCTGTCCTCCCGGTTGATTCTGCCTTCTCACAGTTTGAATATAACTGTAGTGACCTGAAACATTTGATTATGAATGAATTAGTTAACATTAATGCGTCGTGATGCATTATTCTTTAGAACAATTATGCACATCATATTTACCTGATTTCCATTGTCTAATATGATATAAACTGATTTGAAATACCTGAAATACCTGTTGTCCAACAACACATTCAGCCAAACTAGCATAGAGATACGCAACATATGGAAACCTCTAATCAAGCGGAACACTAATCAGCTTCCGCTAAAACCAATGAAGCGGAGATAGGGAGGAGGGGATAGATGAAAGCACTCGAAGACGATTGTGAATATTAACAATCGAAACGTCGCTTCGTGAAGTAACTTGGTTTGGTTAATTTTCATTTCTTGTCAATAATTTTTCAATTCTCATCTCGTGTTGCTAGTTCAATTTTTTTTTTTAGTTTTTGGTTATTGCTTGTATTTCATTTCATTGTAATTTCAGTTTTTTACTTAATATAATTGTTATTTTTCAGCTAATCTTTTTTTAAAGTTTTTAGAGATTATTTCAGGTATTTCAAATCAATTTATTTCATGTCAGACAATGGAAGTCCGAACTAATGAAATGCACAATGAGTATGATATAATATTTTTTATTGATTCGATACATTAGCCATGTATTAGTTATTTCCATCGAAATACAAATGGATTTTTTCGAGCCATGCCATGAAGAAGGGTTGATATTATGTGCATAATTGGTTAGTACCAATTGTGTAGATGTCTTTGAATCTGCCTCTAAAAATACATATACAATTCTGAAGTATGTATCAACATTATTCTAAAAAAAAAATTCTCAGCTCCTTGTAAAAAAGTCTTTTTATGCGAACACAATTATGTAACAAGTTTCATCATAATGTATGAATCAAAAGTAGAATATTTCTAACAGGCACAAATAAAATTTTCCATTTTCCTTGTTTTCTACTTCAGATGTATAGAAAATAAAGTTAGAAGTATTTTAGTTGGTTAGTAAAAATGTATACACGTTACCTGAGTTCACATTAAAAATGAAACCAGTAAACTTTTACTATTCTTCGAAAAATTATCTCTTAGGAAAATGAATCTTATACCGGTAGAAGATGGAAAATAGTCCCGCTTAATCTTACTGAAATCTTCATACAGATGGTGGATTAACGGAAGTAGTCCCTAATTTAATATGGGAGGCACATTTATACTTGAAGAGAACAAAATCCGGGCTGGTAGAGTGTGGTAGAATGGAACCTGAGGTACCAAACGTTTCGCCTTCTACTCGGCAAACATCATCAGGGATATGTGCGTTGACTGCGAGGACGAATGTTATATCTCGAAGTCTCAGCTACAACTGACTGACTCAGGCATTGATGACACTTCAAGGTATGTTGAATTGTTGAATGAAAAATCAACCTTCATGTTTTGAAATATAAAAAATAAAATAAACAAAAAAATTGCTTACATTTTAGAAAATAAAAAACACAGCAAAACACATACTTTTACACAAGTTTGACATTCACATGTTGAAAAGCTCCTCTAGATAGTAAAGTCTTATGCACACTTTTCTTAAACTTTGCTGTACTACCGTATAACTAAACAGATCAATGAATGTGTTATCAAATTTCATCTATTGGTAAGTCCTAATGCAAGTCTAGAAAATAACTATTGAAACTAACTGCCACTTCAAGTGTAGTAGTATGAATGTCTCTTCCCTTTACCATGATCATGTTATGAGGATCAGAAAATGAATATGAAGGAATGGCAAAATCATGATTAAATACATAACAAAAATATCTTACTCTATGCAAAGGAACTAGTTATAGGTATAGAATTATTAGATTTACTATTTATTAAAAAATTAGTGTCATCCGCATATACCATTTTCAAATCTAGAGTTGTGCAAATATATCATTCACGAGAGTATGAAGAGTAAACGTCCCAGCATGGATCCCTGTGGTACTTCAACTTTTTCATGAGCTTGTGACACAGATGACGTTTTTAATGACGATTACTTGTTTCCTCTCACTCAGATATGATTCAATTCATTTCTTAACACTACTACGAATTACTAATCTATTTAATTTTTCGATCAAAGGAGTATGATTGATAGTATTGAGCATCCTACTCAAATAAAAAATATAGGTTAACACCTAAAAACTCAATGACTGTAAGCTCATGGCACTTAAAGCATGCTGGAAGTAAAAATGCATTCCTTCACCCCTTCTCAAGTGGAAATTCTGCAAGCAAAATCAAACTCAGCCAGATAAGTCAGTTTTGTAATACAAACAGTCAAAATTGCGAGCGAGCATTGATTCTGTGTGTAAATGTGGCTAATGTTTTTCTTAGTCTCACCAAGAGTGATTCATGCCGAATCTAATGAAACAAATTTCCCAGGTATCAAAAGTATAGACTACTTTCTCTCAACGTGCATTTCGCCAACCAAGTTAGCACTATCAGGAAATGACACTAAAATTCAATTTTAGGTCATACTCTTCAAGTGATATTATGTTTCACAACGATATTCTTGAAAATGTAAAACCCATAGAAAAGTGTTTTCCATATTTACCCAGTTATTCGGTGCAGCTGCCTCTTCCGAATATTCTCCTATTTGGAGTACTTACTGGACTGAATATTTGAACTTATTTTATTAGAGTATTATTTTTATTCAAAAATATATCAATATTGCTTAATCTCTCATAATTATTACAGTTAGTATTTATTCTAAATGAATCTTGAATTTAAATGGTGATTTAAATCACTTGATTCAAATCTTTTCAACTCTGCCTGTTGCTGCTACACACGTTTTTGCCATCTTCTATTGGTCTTAGGTTAAGAGTCAATCAAGTTTTTCTTTTATTTAAGTTATCTTGTATAATATAAACCCTTAAGAGATGTCTGAAAATAATGTTATTAAGGTGACAAGAAGGCACCCTCATCATTATTTTGTAAAATTATAGAGAGCTATTTTTTTCATAAAATTTTGTTCAAGATTTACTATTTCCAGCGAGAGTGCAGATTATGATTTTATTTTTAAAGGGCTACCAATTTGAGTGAATTTTCTTTATGCATTTTCGATGTATAAATAATGTTTTTCTTCCAAACATTTTTGTGTTTTTTTCGTATTCTGAAACTTTTCCATCTTCTACCAGTTCTGTCTTTTAAAATAAAAATTAAAAAAAAACATGTACCTTCAGTTACCAATATATTCTGGAAAATTCCTGTATACAAACAATTCAATAACTGTGAGAAGAGATATCTGATCAGATCTCATTTAAAAATCACATTGTTTCACAATTTGTAGAAACATTTCATAGAAATGATTTCATGTTATTAATATTGCACTTTGAATAATTTTCTTTTCTCACCTTTCTGGCCACGCTTGCGCAATCTCACTTGATTGGGAGAGTTAGACTGCAGGTAATTGTGAACAACTTCGAAATCTTGAAAAGGAGGAAATATCGAATCTGGTGGTAAAGAACCTTCAACGAGAAATTTGTGTTTGCGAGAATTCTTCAGCAACCTGTCGCCGGTGTCGATTCCTATTTTATGACAAATAACTTCAATCATTCTCCTCATCTTTCCTTCAAAATCAGTTGAATTATCTATTACGTCAAAATATGGATGTCCCACCCAAGAAGCTGCTGCTTTTGTATCCATTATTCTTGCCAATTCAACACCCTCAGATCGACAAGCGTGATCCTGGAAAATATTCTTGCTATATTCTTTTCAGTCCAATCATAATCAATGAATAAATTAAAAATGATACTTTGACACCCATAATGTAAGTCTTGATGTAGAAAATATGGTCCGGGTGAAATTAATAACAAAGAAAATGTAACACATCCATTTAACATTATTTAAAAAAAGTTACAATGTTGCAATATTGTTAAAAAATAGTTTCAAAACGTCGATCAAGTGCTCAGGAATCGACAGAAACTAAGTCTTACTACTTGACTAAGATAACAAATTATTTTCTAAAACTACTATCAAGATACTACCCACCTCGATAGAGTAGAATTCCTCAGCTCCTTTGGCAGCAGATACCATATGAATGATTTGATTATATCGGTTATCTCTTAACTCTACACTATTCCATGAATTTTCTCTCATTATATTTTCCCATTTGTCTTTGGCTATAACTGCAAAAAAAAGACAAGATTAAAATCTTCATTTTATGATTATCTATTACATATGTATGCAGTGTAGAATAAAACATGTTGTTTCATTTCATAATGTAAAGATCACTTGATACCACTTGTTTTTCACATTTATAATTTATCCCTATGTACAGAAATACTTCCTGGTAGTAGGTAAGTGGAAATTTATCATCATGCCACTCCTCACTGGTGTTGATAAGCATAATATTAAAAATTAATGTATTCCAGGAAATATGTTTTTAAAAAATTGTGCATGGAATTATTTTAGGTCACACACAAGATAAGATAATAAAACAACAATATAGTTTTTTCCCTGTAGATCCACTGATACTAATTTAATAGAATTCGCAGATTATGTGATAGAGTATGGTTGACCAGATGCAAGTGGATGTGATTTATACGGATTTCAGCAAGCTTGTCGATAAAATAAGTCATAACTTGATCATTAAAAGACTTGCAGTGTTTGGCATATGATAGTATCTCCCGGTGTGGATATTGCTACACATACACATACTACAGGAAGGCATCGAGTTGTGGATGTCAATGGTTACCAGTCAGAACCTTTTATGGTTACATCAGTTGTACCACAGGGGCGTTACTTTGGAACATTATTCTTTACAAATAATATTAACAACATTATTGAAGGATTTGAACATTACAACTTTTTACTATATGCGGAGATTTATCGAACCATCAAAAAACTCCAGGGCTGTGAGAGATTGCTAAATGATCTTGATGCATTTGCAGAAATCTGTGGTCGGAAAGTGTATATAACTTTGGCCAACCCCATTCCGGTGCTAGATGCATTTTGAGCATTTCCATCAGTCCTGAGAATTTTTTGCAGAATTGTTTGTTTAATTATTATTTTATAGGCACTTAGTTCATGTAGCCTCCTTATAAAACAAATTCAATGTGATTGATTCGAAAAAAAATCCTGAATAATTATGCATTTTGCTAGTCACAAAAGCCGAGTAGTTTATTTAAAATAATAGCAGTTCATTACAAAACGCAATAAATAATATGGAACGTGTCCAATATTCCATGTGATAGGCAAGTGTTACATCAGAATATAACATTCACATGATTTCAGTTTCCCGTACAAAAAATAAGTTGAAAAGTTGGTCTCTAAATTGTTGTGGCTCCTAAATATATATTTATTACTCAGTGATTTACGACAAAACCGGCTGTTTCTACAAATCACGTTTCATCAACCATCAATTGTAAAATATAACAACGAACGATAATGGTATAACATTACTTTTTGTTGGTATGTGAAAAATAGGGTTTGGCATATTAGCAATCTCAACTTACATGCTGAAGCGTCCATTGCTCCTCTATCACAAATGATCAAACAGTTCCTTTTGCACGTCTTTCCTAATTGAAAAAACGTTTCTTCTATCTGTAACATCGTTTTCAACAAATTTTCTTGAAACATGGAAGCTGAAACAAAGTATACGACGTTAGTAGATTCGAAATTTTCTCAAAAAGATAATTAGTATGATTATTGCATTTCTCGAATATTGGATTTGTACAATAATTATTCATTAATGTTATCAAATGACTATTAGAATTTGTACCAAATAAAACATCACATTGAACTTTTAGTCAATATACTGGTTAGCTATTATAGTCTACCATAATTATTTGAATACCGACAAAATTTTGTGTAAGTTCAATAACCATAATAGATGCACTTAAAATGGCTTCAATTCAAACAGCAGACAGGATATATCAAAAAGCATTGAACCCTCTCAAGAATAAAATAGTTCCATATCTCAATAGATATATATTTTACCGTGTTGATACTGATCGATAGATAATTCTTTACTATATACATTGATGCTGCTCATTTTATTCCGAATTTGAATTTTTTGTCTCTTTTCAGCTTAATACTATATGACGTCGTTAAGCCATTTGGTAATGAGACTGTTAATGAACGCACATTGACGTTGGTTTGCGAAATTTCGTTCCGGAGAATTTAGCCTCAAACATGAGACCCGTAGTGGTCGACCTACAGTGATTTAAGGGCCCTGGTTGAGACTGACCAGGTCGTTAGCTCCCATGCCTTGTTTGGTGGTTTAAAACGTATTGGAAATGTCAAATAACTCGAAAAGTAGGCGCCCACGATTTGAACGATCGACAGAAATTGTCACGTCTCGAGGTCTATTCTTCGTTGCGATACTTTTTTTTGGAACCTCTACAACAGGATACGTTCAGGACAATGGTTGGACACCGATGAGACACCTATGCCAAAACCCACCAAAAAAGGCCATGGTTACTGTATGGTGGTCAGCAGCTGGTGTGATTCACTATAACTTTCTGCAACCGGGTCAAACCATCACGTCAGAGTCCTATTGCGAAAAGTACCGAAAATTGCGTCAGTAGCAGCCGGCACTGGTCAACAAAATAGGTCCGATCCTGCTCCACGACAACGCCCGTCCGCACGTTTCACAATTCACCGTCCGAATTTAGCGTCGAAGTTGTGTCTCAGCCACCATACACCCCAGATCTCTCACCAACCGACTACCATCTTTTCGAGCAGTAAAGTCCTTTGTCGACTTCATCGAATTCCGAATACACAATTTTTATGCTGACGGAATTAATCGTCTTGTGTTACGTTGGTAAAAGTGCACTCACTGATTCAAATGTCGCGTATTTTGATAGAATTGAATAAGTATTCACTAAGATATTTCAGATTGAAGTACTCATAAAAACGGACAAAACTAACACCAAATTTCCTATGCAGCCGTTGAGACTCATTACTGGTGGAAATGGCATCATCAATCTTTAGAAACCATTAATTGAATAGTTCTTGTATGTCGTCATGTTATCCAAATGTTCTCCCTCTTCATCTTCAATATACCACTGTAGATGTATTTTTCAAATTCTACGTCGTTCAACGTCGTTAACAATACTGGACGAGGCATTTGTGATTACAGATCAGTTTTTAAAACCCGAACTGTCAAACTATGGATTCTTCAAGTGCTCAATTCTGTTTTGTTAAAATCTGTTCCATTTAATGCATCTTCATTAAAATTTCAAATGCAAATTTGCATCAGCAATCGTCTGAATCAGAATGAACGAATTGGCTTTCGAAAATATGTTTATTTTTTACAGTTTTAGTTTAATCAATATACTTGTAAAGTAGGTTAGTTAGTTTAGATAGGGTTTCCTTAAAAATTCTAAGATAAAATTATTATATTTTGGAATAGCCGATTTCCCTTCAATTTTATTTTAAGATTAGGATCTGCTTTACAACAATATACTTAATAAATTTGATTAAACAAATAACCTTTATAGTTACTTACTTTTTATTTTAAATACCGCCATTAAAAAATAATTAGATATATTTAAATGTGGGATTGATTTTCCAAAAACTCGCTTTATCGTAAGTGTAACGGGGAATATCTATCCAATCGATAGCATCGGGGTCTTCGTTATCTACACAAAAATCACAACATACTCGCATGATATAATTGCATTTGTTATCTTTCAATGTCATTTGAAATCAATTTGAATAAACTCGCTCTTTCATTTTTGATATACCCGTTCGTCGGACAAATCGGAAATATCTGGTTGAACCTGACAATACTGCAAATATCGAGAAGGAATTATACCAATAAAAAGGAACAATCGGTTTAATTTAAACTTGAAACGCAGTTGATTAACGGATATTGGACGAATTTTTCATTGTTAAGTTTTGAGACGCAGTATTACTTGACCTCAATGAATACATCAAGAAGAGATTATCAGAGCGTAACTTAAAATCACACCTTCTAATTTGTTCGGAGTAGAGAAAATTATTATTTTATCTTTCAAAGGGCGCGAGGGCAAGATACGGGATGTTCCGTATATACGTCATCAAATTGAAAGATTCCTCCTCCATAAATGAACTATACTTTTGAATAACGACATTATTCCGAGAGATCAAAAATATAAGGTATTGAATTCGAAAAAAAAAGAAGATTTTTGGTAGTAATTATTTGAATTCGTGATTCTTTCAGAAGAGAATAACGTCTCTACGTTACCAATTCATTCTTTTTGAGGTCGAATTGAATTTTCTCCGCCTTTCCCGAGACGGGAATTAGATATTTTACCATCCTGTTCCGATGCTACTGGTGAAATTGCTGAAATTTCGATATTTTTCATAACTGTGTCAAAGTTAATCTCTAGGTTTGCTGGCCGCGGTCTACATATTTTTATGCCTGAAATTTCGTCTACGACTACGTTAGACATTATCGAAGGCAACGACGGTTGTCATCAACAGGTTTCACCCTGTACGAATAAACAGTTCTAAAATCATCTGCAACGTGATCGTGAAACCTAGGGATCACCATTACGTGTGCCCACTGGCAAAGCGTCAAAGTCACGTTATTTTTAGATGATAACGCTAAAGTTCACTGTAATAATAGTTGAAATTATTTTCTTTGACAAAAGATTTATGTTTATTCGAAATGTTGAAATGAGCCAGTTCAATTCTGGGTTTGAAAAAATTACTTTAGAAAATCTGATTACTAAAATACTATATTTCGTTCAAATTCTATTATATCGTTGTGAACTGTTTCAGTTTTGCTCAATATAATTGTTATTTTCAGTTATTCATCTTCAATTCTTCTTTTTTTATTATTATTAGTTCTTTCATTGTATATAATATCATACAATGAAAGTTCGAACTAATGAAATTCATCACGAAACAGTGTCAATCACCTTCAAATAACCCTGACAGTTTCATCTATGTGACAAATTATACCATTACTACAACAGTAGAAAAAAATCCAAAATATTATTGTTAGAGACTTTAGAGAAATAGCTACAATATTTTTTTAACAGCTCAAAACTTCAGGTTTCCAACTTCAAAACTGACGAAATCCAAAACAATCTTTAAACACTCATTTTTTCCCTTGGGGGTGGAAATTCCTGATTCCCTTTACTGATGTCTATTTTGAATTTTACAAAGAACATACCTGCATATCTCAAGATTCTAGGTTCCGTAGCTTCGGCTATACGTTAACATAAGAGCGGGCAATAGCTAGTAAATTATATTTTAATTTAAAAATACAATAACTAAAAAAATGAATAGCCTCGATAATCTAATTGTTAGCTATAAAGATATTCGCAAAACTAACACAACCATCAATGACGTCTGCCCTCACGCGTCTGCCCGCATTCTTGGCGACGGCGCTTCATTGCTCAGACCACCCCTCTAAACACGTGTCGCGGTTTTGTAAAACCCTTTATAGTGAAAATTATATAATAAATTGTATTAATGAGTTTTAATATGTTTTCTTCTGCGCGTTTCATCCTCTCTTTTAGAATAGCCATAGTATGTCACCATAAGGGTGTTACCGAAAATCCATGAAATATTTGAAAAAAAAAAGAGTCAATGTTTTCAACTGCCGTTCATTAGATAGCAACAAGAAAATGTGGAGACACAGACATATAACAAAAATGTTTGAAAATTATTAAACTCATTGAAATGTGGTATTGTTTTTTGAATGTTTTGGAGACAACTTACAGAACTTAAAGAATGATTTTTTTGGTCGCTTTATAACAAATATCTAATGAAAAACATGAAATATTCTCTTTATTTCAGATAGGAATAAATGGAGGTTCATTGGTGTATGATTTTTTTTTGCTAGAATACTCATAATTTATTAAAACAAAGATTTTTCACACTAGTAGCGTGCTTTAGTAGTTTTCGAAACAAAAAAATGTACTGAATTTGGGTGTTTTCTATAAATTTAATAATTAGTTTATCTACATCAATTACATACTCAATTTCACAAATGTTTAAGCCAATGTTATTGCAAGATTCGCAAACAAAAGTGATGCGTTCATGAGGTATGCTATTTTCATATTATAATATAATAGTATAACGACAGATTTAACAAAGTCTTGACTTATATTTATGTAATAAGGTAAAGTCAACGGAATGTAATTCGTTCTAACTTGCAACATTATCCTCGTACGACTTTTATTTACCTTTGTGTTATTCAGTAATCAGCATTTTCGCTGACCAACAATTTGAACAATCTGCCATTGCATATGTATTCGCTAGCATCAAGGATAATTTTAACCGTCACGTGTGCAAAATTATATCACAAAAATTAATTTTCTTAGCTGCTGCGGTCATCGCATCGTTTTGAGAATCAGTAAAATAGACGAGATACAGACGTTTAGAAACTGAGAAAAGTGGGATCAAACGGAACCGAAATTTTCTGAGTTTACCGCCAATTTCCAATTGAAACAAGTATGTCAATTATTTTTATGAAATTGAACTATTTCGCCCGAAAATGTATTCCTTTTTTAGCATCCCCCTCAAAGTGACGGATGACCCTCTAAAATTTTCAATAATAATTATTTAGTCCTCATTATTCGAATCAGTTGATTATATTCATGGAGAAATTTTTATTTAATGCTCAAGAATCGTAAAAAACGTGTAGAATCAAATGAAGCCTGAAAGCAATACGAATTCAGACATTTTGTCACAGAAAACCGCCATACTTAATTTTATATCCATAAGGTTCTCAAAGTTCTCTTAATTGTTGTATGTAAAACTGAATAATGAAAAATCAGGAAAAAAACAAAATAATGATATTATTGTATACCAAAGATGAAAATCAATTGTGAAAACAACCACAAAAAATTTCAAAACAAATATTTGAACTGTATCTTTTGCATCTTGACAGTAATAGATGCCAATAATCACGTATACTTAATCATTTTTGATAAAAATAAATATAAAAAGAAAATAAATAAACAACTAACAAACGGAGGAAATTTAAACAGCAAAAAACCGCGACAATCTTTGACGTATGTCAAAAGAATTAATTCACGATTTGAGGCGGAAGTTTCAAAGTGAATTTCAGGTTCTGAGAACGATAGAAGATTATTTTCCGAAACGTCGACCACTAAAGAAAGTTAAGAATAAATATCCATTTTTGCAATTGATTTTTTCAATTTGCAGACAAAATTTAGGAATACGACAAGTTACTGACTAATTGGACTCTTTAGTAGTCTATATTACGCTGTACTTTTTCGGGGTAAACTTTTGAGTTTGCCCTTTATTACACTTCAGCAGATTCTCTATTGATCTAGCTTTGTTAATTTTTCGGATTGTGGAAGGTTATATACCACAAAAAACAGAGAGAAATAAAAAAAGTTTCAGTGAAATAACCATCTTCGAAAATGTCTACCTCCGTGACTTTGAACGCCGCGCCGATGACAGAACACCACCATTTTTATATTATTCTGAAAATTTAAGGTTCCGCAAATCATTTTCAACTGAAAATTCAACTTCATCATTTTCGTACGTGAAATTTTTCAGTATCGATAAAAATTTTCGTATCTGCATGAAAGAACAATTCATAAGGATCATGCATGCAATAAAAAATACCGAATAAGTTACCTCTCTACAAAGGTTAAAATTCATTCAAAACCGTTAGGTTGAACATTTTCATAGAAACACTCAAAAGTGCATAAGTGGAAAACTTTATATTTATAATTTTAAGGTGTAACCATTTTTGAATAGTAGAGAATATGCTGGTCTATCGAATCAAATATATGTTCGTGTCTCCCTTAAAACAGTTTTGCAAGTTTGCCCAACATACTTTTTACCATTAGAAAAGGAGCTCCGAGTACATATCACCTCGTACAAGGTTTGTAGCGAAGTTCTGATAGCGATCAATCGAGATATACTTCGTCTATAAAAATATATTCTTTGCCGATAAAACGTAACGATGCACACATTAGAATTACATTATTTAAATCACCATACAAATGAACTTATTTGGATTTGATCTAGATAATAGACTGAGAAATTGAGAAAGAATATGGAGAAAGAACAGATATGATCAAATAATGCGAATATCACGAGTTTTATTGAACAACAAAAATTGTTAAACCTAAACACGGAATATCCATTTAATTTTTTAAGAGCTACGTATACTGGATTGAACGACTCCACTAACATGATTAACGTCTTGAAATACAATCCTATTATTTCTTACGAGCACTACTACGCCGTAAATAATAATTGGAAAATCAATAAAACTAATGAAATTAGATACAATCACGACATGATTTTGTAGAAAGCACATTCAAAACGGGAATTCCAACGGAACATTATCAAACTAAACAGCAGAGTGACATCGCCGGATGATATACAAATGCAAATTCCTAAATGAAGGAATACTAAAAATTCTCAGCTGAACACCAAAACCCCAAATCACAGCATCGTCTATTTTTACGGTAAATTGACCGAGCTGACGTACGTATGACGTCGCTGGGGAATTCCCTAAGCCAATGAACCGGAAAACATTCTGTTAGAATTGATGCAATCATTCGAGATTCTAGGTAACTGATCATTACCTATATAAAAGACGAGACTGTGCAAAAGAGTACTCTCTAGTAAGTGGCATTGATTTATTTGAAACTTTTTCACCAGTCGTTCGATATGAATCCATAAGGCCCAATTCACAAAAAACGAATGTCTGTAGGAGACGAGGTGCGGACCTTTATCCCTTCCGCGTCTCTTCTATGTGAACAAATGGTCCAATGTTCACGTGGTGCGGGTGGTCGACCTCCCGCTCTCGCCCAGTCTCTTTGCCGTGTCTCGTGGCGTACAAAAAGGGGCACGCCAGTTCCTCTACGTGTTCATCCTTGAAAATGCGGAATTATGTTTACTCCAACACACAATTTTGCGAAGACGTTGGCAAATATCCTTGTTGATTTGATTTTAATCGTGCTGATTATTGTAATAGGAGTGCCCAAGACCAGACCTGACAGAAAATTGTTGATGAAATACACCAAATCCAACATTTTTTCATCATCTTCGTCACTGCTTGAAAAAGCCCTGTTGTAGTCCACAAAACCAACAGGTTACTGACATCCTTTTTCGCTACTGTCCCGCCCCTATATGTGCATTGCATACGCCATGTTCGTGCGATGCCGAAGCCTCGTCTTTGCCAGACGTCCGTTCTATGTGAATTAGGCCTAAGAATATTTCTGGCCTATATCAGCCACACTGGACATGGAACTTCAACAATTTGTGATCAAAAATGTCTTCATCTGAATCTCCAAAATGAGAATAAAAAGAATATATGAAAAGTATTCCGTACATAACGGGTGTTTTTTATAGAGGTATAGAACTTTAAGTCGGCATTACTTTTCAAGATGGCGACCGATTTAACAGCTATCAAGTGATTTATTCTTAGCTTGGTTTGGCAATTCATCATGAATAGACTCACGCCTGAACAACGCTTGTAAATAGTGCAATTTTATTTCTAAAATAATGGTTCTGTGCGGAAAACGTATCGCGCACTACGTCCATTTTATCGTCGACAAAATCGTCCATCAGAGCAGTTAATTCGATTAACCATGGAACGTTTTCGCACCACGTTTACTCTTATTGATAACTCGCATCCCCAGAGACGCCGTACGGTGCGTACAGAAGAAGCTCTTGCTGCTGTACAGCGTAGCATTGAGGAAGACCCGGA
>WOGN01001833.1:0-18081 GCA_015342105.1 Leptinotarsa texana
CTAAATAGCGGCAACGAACATTACAGATTGTTCCTTGGCGTATCGGCACGCTTTCTCGAAATCTCGTTTCGCTTCTTCGGCGTATACGGAATGTTCGCGACTGGTTTAACCGCATTCTTCGCCGTTGATACGAGCCCGGCACGTGCAGCAACTGTCAGGGCCGGCCTCTGATTTATTACAATACCTTTTGGTAATTGACTACTACTCAAAGTACATATAAATTGAGAAATTATATAAAAATACTATGAGTTATCGAGTAATTGAAGTTCTAAAGACGTTGTTTGCCAGGCATGGTATTCCTTTAACTGTAGTCTCAGATGGGGGGGGCCACAATTTAGTTCAGAGGAATTAAAAAATTAACACATTATTGGGAATTTAATCATGTCATGTCTTCACCGACATATGCTCAGTCGAACGGTATGGCAGAGCGTAACATTCAAACGGCAAAAAACATTTTCAATAAAATATTAGAAGACAAATAAGATATATACCTAGCGTTACTTTTGTATAGAAATGTGCAAATCAAAAATAATCATTCTCCAGCGACGATTTTAATGTCACGAAAGTTGAGGTGTGTAATTCCTTGCAAAACCAACGAATTAAAGCCTAAAGTCATAGACATAAATAGATATAATAAAGTCTTGAAAAATGAAGCAGAGAAAATGACTCAACAATATAATAACAAAGGTGTTAAAATACTTAGTCCATTGAAAAATAACACTAATGTATACATACAAAAAAAGCTAACAGTGATTGGTTATCTGGTACGGTGCTAGAAAAAGTTAGAAAAAGAACATATAGAGTTAAAATGGAAAATGGGTCAGTCCTAGTCCATAATAGAAGGTTCATTAAATCAAACGAAAACAATTCTATAATTAACTACCCCCTGCCAGTCATAATGTTATGTTACCTGAAGGATTAGAAAGTAAGGAAAATATTAAGTATTATATAGAGATAGAAAATGGGGAAGACTTGAATATTGTAAACGAAAATGTTAATCAAGAGATAGGAGATACTGTAGAAAATGTATTAGATAATGAATTAGGAGGGGAAAACATGAATATTGTAACCGAAAATGTTAATCAAGAGATAGCAGATACTGTAGAAAATGAACTAGATAAAATACTTGGCGAGGTGAACGCTACTAATATAGAAATAATAATAGAACCAAGTGGATATGAAGAGATAGACAGTGAAAGTGTTCATAATGACAAAAACAATAAAACACAAGCAACGAACCTAGTAACACCTCTACGAGTGGTTCAGATTCTGAGATGAAATTTTTAATGAAAAATAAAATATCTAAAAAAGACAGAAAAATAATCAAGTCTCAGAAATGGAATTCCAATTAGCTTTAGCAGTAAGTTAGTTTTATAAAAAGAGGGAAACGAACATATCTAGGTTGACGAATAACAAATAGACCTATGTTAACGACGGACTATAGTGGTAGTATGTGGGATTATTGTTTTAAAGTAGTTTATTTAAATACGTTGCTGTATGATTAATACCAAGAATTTAACAGGTACGACTGCAAGTTTGTGGTGAGTGTACGGCGGATGCCGCGATGACATGTCGGCGGAGTTCAGCAGCAAGTTGAGTGCTGCAGACACCCGTTTTGACTTTTGTGAACGCCCGTGTACGTGTAGTACAGTATATCTTATGGGTGGCCTGAGTTCGCTGGAACGCGACTGCAATTATGTGGTCGACCCGACCGCAAAATGTGGCTCGTGTACGGGCTCTGTAACCTCGTACGAATTAAAAATGAAAAACAATTCAAAGACACGTTTTATGATGCTCCACTAGAAAATATATTACCTCATGGTGACAACAGAGACAGAAATCTAATTGGTGGTACAAAAGTACGATAGTACTTAACGTCTTATTTTGTTTCTCCTCGAGGCTCTGTACCATGGCAATACGATATAGTATAAAATGTTTGTTTAATAAATAAAGAATACAATAAACGAAACTAACTTCGTTTTTTTATTTTTTGGGTCTAGTTCCAACCATCCAGATACGACTTCCATGCAAACTTCCTCCCATAGCATTTTCTTTAGATTGATGTCTGAATACTCTTTCAGGCTCTTTAAGTAAAACGCAGGCCTTTTTTCTATGCTATTAATGAACTCTTCTGTGTCGTCCGTAATAATTTCCGAAATGGTGACAAGAGACGTGACACGTCTTCAAATTCACGAGACTGGCAGTCGCGGATCGACTGTTTAGTCGATGGTCTGTGCATATCAATACAATTCAATACAAATTGAGCGCTTGATCGATAGTTGTCCAACTTTTAAATCAAAAGCAAATCGATAAAGCTTTTTGACTTTTTTGTCGAGCAAATATCGAGTTGACAGTATGTGCACTTCAATGTATTCTTTAAAACATATGAAACACAACAAAACAGTTGTGTTTTGTTTCTGAATTGTTAAAAGAAATTGGTAGAAGAATGATGAATTCTACCAGTGACAACCGAGCCTATTCATTTTGAATTCAAAGAATCGGTATCGCCATCCAAAGGGGAAATGCCACATCGATATTGGGTACTCTTCCGTCTGCCAAAAATTAGATGAAATATTCCTGAACCCACAAATCGAATCAAAATTTCCTATGAACATCGCAAAATGGAGTAAGCAGATCGATCTCTTCCCAATTGTCTCAGAAGATGCAGAGGAAAATAAACAATTTCTTGAATTATCTTTCCCAAATTCGAAAAATGGTGATACGTTCGCCACCGCTGTTTTCTTTCCAGTAATCACGAATGCAATGATTCTTTCCATCATTGGACCAACGGAATGAGGAATTTGAAACTGAATCAGATATATTGATGGTGGTTTTTTCGAATTTGGGAGAGAAAGAACTTGTTTATATTCCTCTGCATCTTCTGAGACAATTGGGAAGTGATCAATCTGCTTACTCCATTTTGCGATGTTCATAGTAAATTTTGATTCGATTTGTGGGGTCAGGAATATTTCATCTAATTTTTGAGTAGACGGAAGAGTACCCAATATCGATGTGCCATTACCCCTTTGGAAGGCGATACTGATTCTTTGAATTAAAAATGAATAGGTTCGGTTGTCACTAGTAGAATTCATCATTCTTCTAACAATTGCTTTCAACAATTCAGAAGCATGAGATCCAGAAACACCAAAGGTTTCAATAGCAACAGGAAAGAAACAGTAGGAACTCGGCAGTATTTCCGAAATTTTGATTTTTCTGCAATCATAGCAGCTGCACCAGTGAAATTAGACGTAGCGGCAAGGTGTGAAGCTGCTACTGTATCCACGCAGGTGAAGTCCCAAACCAGAGGCTTTCCAAATTTCCAAGGAATTAGACTCATCCCGTCTGGACGCTTTCCATCATCTCGACTAACACCAAGAGGTTCAAGAACTGAAGGAACCTCTGCAGTGGCTAGATCTCTTTTTATAAGATCATTAATGGAATGATGTCTTGAAAACCTGCCAGAAAGTGAATTTACAACTTAGGCCATGGTAACCATTTTCTTCTACAGTGGTTCCGCATCTGCATTTAAGACTAACACAAATTGAAGAACCTAACCGAAGACCTATTGAAATCCTAAACGATGCATCATCTAAGAGGGTACCCAAAGAAGCCACGGGAAGACCATTCAGCCAGGCACCAGATTATTTGGACATAACAGCTGTGAGTCTAGCCATTTGAATATCGGGACGTTAAGCTGACTCAATGAGTTGATTATGAACCAAATTGACCATTGGGTAATCCCAGGCTTTCTGACACTTTTTATTTTTGGGAAGGGTATTTCTCGTTTGAGGTAACAATTTATTTTCACCGTTCAAGTAATACGCATCAGACTTTTCGGACAAAGATTTGGAAAGAATGGAGTTTATTAAATGACGAGAACTGTTATAAAAGGAAAGAAATGCTGGCAGTGAGAGGGATGAGGCTAATCGAATACCTAAACCATCAGAGTTAACTGGGAGAGTAGCTTGACTCCAAGTGATATTTTCGAATTTATTTTGGTAATTTCTTATAAATATTTGCGTAAGGTGGAATTGAATTCTTGTAACTCCTTTTGACATATCCAAGTTGGACTGCATCTCGAGGTATATAATAATTTGGGGATTGCCAAAATATGCTATATCGGAAGGAAGCCTATTGAGACGAGACAGTAGAATTAGAAATTCTGTTTTCTGTGTGAGGCAACGTGATAAAGACTCTACAGAGAGAGGAGCTTCCAGTAAAGACCAGTGTGTTTTAGGGACAATTTTAATTTGTGGAGAGATTATTGAGAAAGGATTAGTAAGCACCTGAAAAGGGGCAAAAATTTCACATTTTTTGAGATTTAATAGAAGTCCAATATTATTAGAGAGATGAATTATTTTTTGAAATTCTTGAAGAACAGAATCTATATTACCACCAATTGAACCATCGTCTAGGTACCAGCAATTAAAATTGGTGTTGATAGACTTTGTCAGTTCATTCAAAGTGAGGCAGAAAAGAGCAGGACCTAGAGGATCGCCTTGTTGAACCCCTCTCTGAGATAAGATAGTATTTTTTCCAAAGTTCAAAAATGTTGAATTTCGATAACATTGGTTGATAAAAGGAAAAAGGTGGGAAATAATTTCGTGGGTTTTTCATAAACTGATATTTCTGTGAATCATATTGAAGGCGTTTTTTAATCTAGTTTAACAAAAATTTAAGAAGATGGATTGGGATGCTCATTTAAAAAGAGACGTGCAGCATGTGCAACTGCTTCGCATTCCCCTGAAGTTCCAAAAGCAAATTGAACAGGACGAAATAAATTTCCTGAAAAACCAGAAACATTAATACAAGATAATTTCGCTACAAGGCGGTGAAAAATGGTACCAATAGCAATGAGGCGAATGCCACCATAAAAATATATTCAATATTTCTTTTTCGAATATGGAATGTCGATAGATATAAAAAAATCGAATTCACAATAATAAATTAATAAATATAACATAAAAGTAACTACAGGGTACAGCGCGATGATCGTCCCGTATTTTGGGAAATTAATGGATTTATATTCTGAAAATTAGCAAATGTAGGATTTTTAATACGCTTCATTGAATGAAAATTATGAAGTTTTCCCAACACTTTCGGTGATACCGGAACTTCATACCAACTTCCTCAATTCAAATATAATACCCTCTATATTTTCACATTTTTGAATACCTGGCATAATTCTGAAAATGAATAGTTCTCAGATATTCATTAAATTCAAGAGTTTGATGGAATACATGAATAGGCCATTACTGATTCATCAAAATACTTCATTCCGTCGTCTTGTAGGAATGACATTTCCAGCATGTTATACAAGATGTTCGGAATCGATTACTAATCCTGAAGATAAAGGGCCAAAATTTAATTTTTTCAGATAGAATAGTAAATTAGGATAGTTTTGAAATTCTGAGATGATTTTGATTTTATGAAACATTCCCTATATCAGAAATCAACCGTTCAAGAGATGGATTTCATTAGTCCGGCCTTCCATTGTCTAATGATTGTCTAAAATGATTTCAATCTCTGAAAGAATCAATAAAATTGAAATAAATTGCTGAAAATAACCATAATATGAAGCAAAATAACCCTTAAATGCAATTACAATAAAATAAGATACGAGCAACAATTGAAAAATGAACAATAAAAAAAATAAAAAATAAAATTTAAAAGATTTCAAGCCAAGTTACTTCTCGACTTTTCGATTGTTGGTGTCCACAATCGTCTTCGGGTGATGACTGGACTGAGAGATAACTATTTATAGGTCATTTGAGTGCTTTCACCTATCCCCTCTTTCCCCTTTTCGCTTCCTCGGTTTAGGTGGAGCTGGCCATTTTCCGCTTGATTATGGGTTTCCATATGTTGCGTGTTTCTACACTAGCTTGGCTGAATGCGTTATTGTCAGTGTCATCCTCAAAGTATGCACCATATGGGAAACTTACTTATTAAGGGTTTTTCGACAAAAAGTTATTCTCGATAAACTAAACATGTACCAACAAAATACAGTACAACATACGTAATATACGAGTAGCCTTAAAATATTTGATTTTCTGACAAGAGTAATGTACACGCCCGAGGAAGTCATTGTATGGCGAAACACGTATTGCGTTTTTGTAAAACTATCCAGTGAAAATTGCACAATAAAGTGTTTTTAGGATACGTTCATTAAAAAATACATCTAGATTTGAAGTCATGGCCATCTAAGTGAAGTTTTATTTTCTTTAATGGGGACTAGAAAAAAATTTTAGTGAAATGATGAATAGACAGTATCCTGTATACGACGGTTCATTTTAAAAGCATGTAATTACACAACTGTTGTGTTAACCACGGTAATTTTTTTTGAAAAGTAAATGAATTTTTAAAGTTTTTGGTGCAAAGTTATTATTATTTTTTGTTATCACCGAAAATTACTCAAAATTATACAGTATTGTAACAAAAAATAGAATAGGTATTTCTGAACAAACTCATTCATTTCCTGGAGATTTTTTTATCCAATAAGTGTTTTAAGTTGAATCTTCAGAAAATCAATGATTTTGTTCCGAAATACTTATTTTATTTTGATGTCTTGTTATTTGATATTATTGAATATGGAGTTCTTGTTACAATACTGTATAATTTTGAGTAATTTCCGGTGTTAACAAAAAATAAAAATTACTTTGCACCAAAAATTTTGTGAATTAATTTCCTTTTCAAAACAGTTGACCCTGGTTAACACCATAGTTGTGTAATTTGTAATATTATAGATTTTCAATTCCAACCGTCGTTTCAGGATGCTGTCCATTTATCGTTTTAGCAAAATTTTTTTTCCTAGTCCCCATTTAAAAAAATCAGTGAAAAAATAAAACTTCACTAACATGGCCATAACTTCAAATCTAGGTGTATTTTTCAATTTTACTAAATAACATTTCCCGAGATTTTTCAAAATAAGAGTACTTTACTCTTGTCACAAAATTAAATATTTGAAGGCTCCTCATATATTACGTGTATTGTACTGTATTTTGTTTTATCAAGAATACCTTTTTGTAGAAAAACGCTTAATAAATTAGTTTCCGATATGGTGCCTACTTTGGGGATGACACTGTATATGCGAATTTTTTTTTAAATTTTCTTTCAAACCAGTGTTCCTGCCTGAGTATGCTCTCAGCTTAGGACCACTCGATGTTGTATTGATGGGTCCAAACTTGGTATGCTATTCCTGATATGCTGGTTTCTCCTCGCTTTGTGTGTTTTTTGTTCTCGGCAAAGCCGACTTTCAATGACCTCCTAGTTACACCGATTTAGGGTTTTCCGCTCTCGCAGGGTATCCGGTAAATGCTATTCTTAGAATCGCAGTCCACGTTTGATAGCCTGGTTTCCTTCAGGCTGCTACGGATAGTGTTTCCAGATTTGAAGCAGGTACTGGTTCTGTCGACTCTTGCTGTCTTTTAGCCAAAGTCTGTTTTACCATCACTTTGGAGTAATCATTCTGTTGTAGATCATCTTTGATAATGCCTAGTTCTTTCTCGAGACCTTCTTTCGTATTATAGAGCCCGAATGCACGGCGGACTAGAGTATTGATGATCCTTCTTTCAGTCGATAATGGTGGTTGGATTCGTGGTACAGATATTATACCGTCTGGATGGGTTTTCAGTATAACGTTGTTTCAAACTTTGTGTCGGTTCTCTCCACCAATACGTCTGAGAATGGCAATTCGTCATTGTGACAGTGATGGAAGGACTTACGTTGTCGATGTGCTTTAGTAAGGTGACTTGTTCTGTCCCATGATTCCAGACACCTTTCTGAAGCGTAAGACCTTCCGTTATTTTCACAATGGAGTAGAAAGTACACATTGAATTGCCATTCTTAAACGTATTGGTGAAGAGGACCGACACTAACTGGGAAAGATCTATATGCCGAAAACCCACTCACACGGGAAAATATTCCAACCACGAATCCAACCATCATCAATCGACTAAAAAAGGAATCATCAAGACTCTAGTAGATCGTGCTCTCGGGCTTTGTAATATGAAGGAATGCCCCGAGAAAGAACTGGGCACCGTCAAAAATGATCTTTAATTGAATGGTTAGTCCAAAGTGATGGTGGAACAGACTTTGGTTTAAAGATGTCAACAGCCTCGCAAGAAAGAGAAGCCGTCACAACCAGTACTTACACTTCCCTACATCAGTGAATTGTCGAAAAGAATGAGAAGAATTGGGTCCAAGTACAACATCAGAACCTGCTTCAGATCTGGAAGCACTATCGGTAGCAGCCTCGCGGTCTGCGATTTCAAGAATTACATTTACCGGATACCTTGCGAGTACGGAAAATCCTATATCGTTGAAACTAAGAGGCCATTGTCCGCATTGTCAATCACAAGAAATACACACATCAAGGAGAAACCAGCAAATCGGGAATAGCAGAGCATGTTTGGACTCATCAATATAACATCAACCTGTCCCAAGCTGAGATCTTCCACAGGGAGGAACACTGGCCTAGGAGGAAATTCAAAGAAGCTGCATAAATGTTGTCCAGCAACACATTCAGGCAAGCTAACGTAGATATACGCAACAAATGGAACCCCATAATCAAGCGGAAAACGGCTAACTCCCGCCATAAGGTCAGCTTCCGCTAAACCGGTGAAGAGGGGATAGGTGAAATCACTCGAACAACCTACAAATAGTCATCTCTCGGAGGAATGAGTCCAGTCATCACCCGATACTGTTGCCCCGATATTGTTGCTTCTATTTTATTCTATTGTAGGAAAGTACGGTTAGGAAAGTTTCACAAACATTCAACACCCTTGATGCCGATGAAATCTGTTGTGCTGTAAATAATTTAGAATAAACAATTTTTAATTAATTATTTATCCATCTGATATCCTGTCTGCAATAAAAACCATGATGGCAAATTAATAGCCCTGATAAACTTTCTGTAACTGTTCGAAATAAAGGTGTCGTAGCCTTTACTTTTATGGTCGTTTTATGTTTTATTTTTGCAATAAAAACTAAAATATCTCATGAACGATTGATTTTTGATATAGGGAATGTTTCATGAAAATGGGTGAAAATCTACTCGGAAGTATTTTGGTGAATCAAACTTCTTTATATCACTGACACCCAAAAAATGACTTATTTATGTATTCTATGAAACTCGAAACCCGAATACCTATTTTTCTTGAGTAAACAAATCACCATTTCTAGAACGGTTCATTTTTGGTATAGGGCGTATTACATAAACTTACATTAGAATTATGGCAGTTATTCAAAAATATACAGATTGTTACACTTGAATCAGGAAAGTTTGGTATTCATTTTCGGTATAATCAGAAGTGTTGGGAAAACTTCATTATTTTAATTCGATAAAGCATATTGTAAAACCCATATTTGCCAATTTTCAGTAAATGAATTCTATCGTTTCTCAAAGTTCTGCTTACAGACGTTCATCGCGGTGTACCCTGTATAGCAAGTTATATAACATAAAAGTAACTTTGATCATTTTATGATATAAAAGCATTTCTATTCGGGTGAGTTTTAATTATTAATAAAAGCGGCAGCTGCAGGAATTTATTTACATAACTTCCAATGACTTTTGATTCTATTTTCAATGACACCCAAATTTATAGTTTTTTTGACAAGTAGTTTTCAAAATTTGCATTCGAGAAAATTACCGAAGTAATAAGAATTGGCTGTTATTGGTGGTAATGATTTTCAGCTTTTTATTTGTATGAAAGTTATTATATTTTTTTCGAGAGATTCGCCATTTAAAAATATAAGGGTAATAAATATTTCTCGTAGGGGAACGAACATCACTCAGAAATCATGACAATGCTTTTCTTTTATTTCTTGTTTTATTTTGCACAACCTTTCGTATGCTGAAATCGTTTGGAAGAGTATATCACTCCAAACTAAGTACTATATTTCGATTTCCCTAAATGCTAAAATATTTCATAAGTAATATAATTTAATTTTAAGTGAATATACAATCTGAGGAGAATGTTAGATATATTGTAATACAATTATACTTTGTTTATATAGTGAATGCAAATGAAAAAGGAACACATCCTATCATCTACAGATGAAAAAAGGAATATTAGATTAAAATTACCTCGTTGTGATTTGTTCTCCGATGTTGGTGCGGTAGTGACATCTGTAAATTTGAAAACTAAAGTGGTGCTCGTTGTGGTGGTAATGTTATTGAAATTTGATTCATTGTTGACACCTGTAACGGAGTGATATAGTAGAAATATGCAACGTGAGTCTATAAGTAATAGAATGATTTTATGCATACCCAGAAAGATTATTTTAAAACAATCTCAACAACAGAACTGCCAAATACCCCTGCAAGTCGTTAGGACGTATGTGAAGCAATGCAATTTATCTGGATATCCCCTCATAGCAAATTAACAATTAGAGAAACAGATAAATTTGTTAGACCTGACCATTACACACAATCAGAATAAATTGGAGTCCAATGTATTTAGAAAACCTAACTATATAGACATTACCATTCTAAGTGATTCTTTCCATCCAGACAGTCAAAAATTAGCAGCCTACAATTCAATGTTGCACAAAGCATTCTCACTACTTTTGTCAGCTAACAATCTAGCTAGGGAAATTAAAATAAATATAGGTACAGATAGGCCATAATAATAGTTTCAACGCAGACATAATTCAGAAGTTAGTCAGAAAACAAAGTCGTAAATTCACTTACAGATTGATATACCCACAGATCAAACAATTAGAAATCAAGAAATGGGTAACTCAACACATTTTGGTAAAGAACAGAGATAATTACGGATTCATTCAAAAAAAACAATGTGGAAGTGGCATTCAGATCACATGCCAGGTTATCTCATTTCCTTTTCAATGCCAAAGATAAGGTCGACAAATTGGAAAAATCTGGAGTTTATAAGCTTAACTGACCGGAGTGTAACAGTGTTTATGTGGGACAATGCGAACGAAATTTCCAAAAACGGTATGCTGAACATGAAAGGTACTTCAGACTAGGAAAAAATAATTCGACGTTTTCAAACCATTCCTTGGCATGCAACCACAAGTTTCCGAATCTAAAGGATACGAAAATTCTGCACTATGCAAGAAAAGGTGGCAAACTCAATTGTTTAGAATCCTTGGAAATCTGTTAAATTACCAAATAGATTTAATTTACTCTCCGATTTTTAAATTGGCACATGCGCATTGTGAACTGTAAATTCAGTTACTCAATCAAGTACCTGAATGGTATATATTAGTGAATGTAATGAAACATTGTTAGTTTATTGTTTAAGTTTGAGAATGTCCATATAGGACGAAAATGCAGTAACGTTAGTTGCAAATAAAATAGGTAAAAAACATAGACATTTTCATTTCTCTTTTCATCATCTAACAAACCTAGATACTCCTGGAGAATAATCAACTACTCTTATTCTCCTAAAACAGAGTTCACTATAACTTGTGATAGATTTGTTGATTACTTTTCGACTGTGGCCGAAGGTATTATCAATGACTTACCCGCCACTGACTGTAATCTTGAAGATTACTTGAAATATATGCCGGCCCCAAATGTTACCTTTTTTTTTAACCAGTGACCGCTATCGACGTAATGGATGCAATAAAGTCCTTGAAATACTCCAAAAGTTTTGACATATACGATATCAGCTCAAACCTTTTGAAAAAACTTATCGATGTTGCTACTCAGCCATTACCAAGTTTAATAAATATATGCTTCAGCACTGGCTCTTTCCCAGATTGTCTGAATATGTCCAGAGTTATTCCTATCTTTAAAAAAGGCAACCCCGATGACGCCATCAATTGTTGACCTATATCTCCAGTCCCTGTCATTGGGAAAGTGATTAAAATCATATCGAAAAAACGTCTCACTAGATGAGAAGAGAAATGAAAATTTCTATGTTTTTTACCACTTTTATTTGTAACTAACGTTACTGCAGTTTCGTCCTATATGGACATTTTCAAACTTATACAATAAACTTAGTTCAGTTTATTGTCAGTTTCGTCCTATATGGACATTTTCAAACTTATACAATAAACTTAGTTCAGTATATTGTATAAGTTGGAAAATGTCCATATAGGATGAAACTGCAGTAACGTTAGTTACAAATAAAAGTGGTAAAAAACAGAAATTTTCATTTCTCTTTTCATCATGATCTCCTGCCACGTAGTAACGGCTACATCCATCAATTTAACATCTCACTAGCTTTCAAAAATATTATCTAATACATAAACTTCAGCTTGGTTTCAGAAAAAATCTGGAACATTTGATGCTATTTATACGGTAGTAAAAAACATCATCGAGGAAGGTATTCATACATCAATCATACTTTCATATCTCAGTAAAGTGTCCGATTGTGTTTCCCCAGGATCTTTTAATAAAAAAATTAGAACACCTTGGCATCAGAGGTTTACCTCTCCAACTGTAAAAATCATATCTTACAGGATGCACTCAATGTGTCTCCGATAAAAGATAACTAACTAAGCAACTTTCGTGAAATAAAATATGATGTGCTCCAATGGTCTGTCTTGGAATCCCTTTTGTTCATTATTTACATCAATGATATTTTTTACTACCTTTTTCTGAATACAATTGTCATTTCCGAATACTATTTGTCATTTCCGAATATATATATGCCAATTGTTTTACATATTTCTCTTTTATATAATTCATAATCATTTATGGCAGCATTTTTCAATTTTATTCATCTGAATGTGAGGTCTGTGTTCACTGGACTTGACTATCTCAAAACTTTTCCCGAAAATCATGAAATCCATACCTGCGGTCTAAGTGAAACATGGCTTAACTCAGATATCGATTCTGAATCTGTGGCTATTCACTCTTATCATATTGTCAGATCCGAGATGGTAGAGGGGGCGGCGTAGCTATGTATATAAAGAACACCTTAAACTATAATGTTACCTTTCATAAAATCAGCCCGGAGCTCGAACAGCTCTGGATGTCAATAAACTCGGCGGGAATATTATATCGTCCACCCAAGTCTAATATTTTAACGTGCCTCAATGAATTAGAAGAAACGGTTTCTAATCTTTTACCTGCGAGTGAATATTTTATATTAATAAAATAATATTAACCTTTTGTCAATCGATAACCGTTCCGATCTCGTTCATCAATTTTCTTCGACCTTTAACTTCACCCAGTTAATTACTTCCCCCACTAGAGTTACCCCTCGAATTTAAACTTTACTTGATCTCCTGATTGTTTCGCATCCTGAAATAATTTCAAATGTCAATATTACTGATATTCAAGAAATCTCAGATCATATGGACATTTCTTGTACCTACTATCAAAAATTTTGGCACCAAAAAGAATAACTTCAAGTTGATTTTTCTTCGCGATTTTACTCATTTTGATAAAGATTACTTTTTGACTGATCTTACATCAATCGACTGCGATGAAATATACAGGTTGGATAACGTTGACGACATGATAATAACATTCAAAATATCAGAGTTATCAAGCCACGGGCACCTTGGTTGACATACAACATCCGTCAGATGATATCTTTAAGGGACCGCGCATTTAAAAATATAAGCAAACTAAAACCATTGTAGCATGGGATAGCTATAGAGAATTGAGGAACTATACGACATCTGCTATTCGTCGGGAGAAAAAGCGTATCTTCAATTTGTTCTTTTGAAGAAAAATGCCAAGGCAACGTGAAGCACATTACGTAATTTAAACATCTTGCATCAGAAGTCAAACCCTAAACTACCACCTAACCTAAAAAATCTAGATAAAATCAATCAGTTCTTTTGCAATATTACCCTTCCTTGACAAAACACTGCAGATTCTTTCAGGTTTTCTCCCGTTGACGAACATACTGTATAGAAGTTTTTAAATAAAATCAGAAGCAACGCTGTAGGTTCGGACAGTATCTCCCTTCGAATGATTCGTTTGGTGGAAACACATCTCTTGGAATACATAACCTTTATACTGAATTCGTGTATCACTTCCTCGTGTTTTCCTTCCATTTGGAAACATGCACTTGTGATTCCCTTGGCCAAGTGTAACTCTCCAACACATTACTCTGATCTTAGGCCATTAGTATTTTACCTTCCCTATCTAAAACGCTTGAACTGATTGATTCTCAAAGATCAGTTGATTGAATTCATTACTTCGTACAATATCATAACTAGCGTTCAGATTGGGTTTCGTTCTCAACATAGTACGACTTTCGCACTCCTCACCATGACGGGTGATATTTTCAGAGCAACCGATAAAAATTATGTTACATGTCTAGTTTTATTAGACTTTAGAAAAGCTTTTGATACCGTAGACCGCAGTCTTTTATGCAATAAAGTGAATCACTTTGGTTTGAAAAAATGTGCCGTACATCTTATCTAATTTTTTTTGGAACACCTCCCTTGGTGTATCAGCCTCAATCACTTAAAATCTGCAGTTCTGAACACCAAATTTGCTGTTCCACAAGGTTCCATTCTTGGACCTCTCTTATTTAACATCTATATCTCAGATTTTTACAAATGTATTAAATTTTGCAATATCCATCACTGCGCTGATGACACTCAAATTTACTTATCTTTTCCGGAAGGCACCCTGGAAACACAAGAACTGGTAAGTAGAGACTTTAATTCACTGTATAACGTCTCGTGCGCAAATAACTTGAAATTGAATGCTGAAAAATCATCATATATGTTATTTGGACCCAAATCTAAAAGGAGCCTGATTTTCAACCTCATCAATATTCACATAAATGATGCCTTGCCTTTCACTTCTGAATTCAAAAACTTGGGTTTGTGGATTGACTCCGATTTGAGATTTTCTAAACATATCAGTCATCTTTGTAAAACATCTTATAACATTCTCAGACAAATTCTTCCCAATAGGGATATTCTTTCTATACAACTCAAACTTAAACTTTGCGAAACTTTAATTTTTTCTCAATTATCATATTGCGATTCCATATATGGACCTGCACTTACTCAATACAACTCTCTTCACCTCCAAAGAATTCAAAACTCTTGTTTGAGATTTTCCTTCGGTATACGTAAATTTGATCACATCAGTAGTAGGTTTGATGACTCGGGATGGTTAAAGGCTTGAAAAACTACGTACTCTACATATCCTCACAAATACACGTAAATTACTATCAACAAATGAACCTGATTATTTATATAATAGACTTATTAGTTTTTCCCAGACTAACAACTATTATACTTGAAATGGCTCTGTTTTGGTCATTCCCAAACAAAACTCGACACTTTCATTATTCACCCTTATTATTATTCATTTTAATCAAACTTTTATTATTGTGTTCATTATTGGATTGGTTAATTTATCTTGTCTTCTATACTTGTTATTATTATAGTTTTTTATTGTAAGGTTAATAGTTTATTTTTTTGTAAGGTTGATTTGAAAAATAGATTATGCTGATAATCCGCTTGTTCACCTAATTTATTTTTGATGAATAAAGTCGATTTATTATTATTATTATTATGTATGCTAATTGTGCGACATTGATTAACACACACTCAGACCTGCGCACTCTTAAATACATTGAAGATGAGGTATTAAATATAGCAGATCACTGGTATAGTAATAACCTACTCTGTCTGAACAGAATCAAAATACAAAAACCGAACTTTTTCGCAAATCACACACTCTCAAATGGTGGCACTGTTAAACTCCTTGGAATGACCTTGGACGATGATTTCAACTGATCCGCTCTTGTACTTATTCATTAAGGAATTTTCGACAAAATATTATTCTTGATAAAAGTTTGTGCATTCCCTAAAACTAAACATGCACCAACAAAATAGAGTAAAACACACGTAATATACGAGGAGCCTTCAAATATTTGATTATGAGACAGAAGTAAACTACTCTTAATTTCAAAAATCTCTGGAAATGTTATTTGAAAAAGTTGTTCAGCAATAAAAAATACATCTAGATCTAAAGTCATGGCTATCTACGAGTAGTTTTATTTTTTACATATTTTCTAAAATGGGGACTACGTGAAAAATTGCTAAAACGATGAATAGACAGCATATTGTATACGACGGTTTATTTTCTGCAATATTACGAATCACACAACTATGGTGTTAACCACGGTCAATTTTTTGAAGAGTAAAATAATTTCCAAAGTTTTTGGTGCAAAGTTACTTTAATTTTTTGTTGACAGTCAAAAGTACTCAAAATTATACAGTATTGTCACAAGAACTTAATATTCAAAAATATCAAATCACCAAACATCAAAATGAAATAAGTATTTCGGAACAAACTCGTTGATTTTCTGAAGATTTTCTTGTTCAAAATAATTTTCCAAAATAATAATTGACCATGGTTAACACCATAATAGTTTAATTTGTAATAGTCCAGGTTTTTAAAATAAACCGTCGTATACAAGATTTTTTTCGTAGTTCCCATTTAAAAAAATGGGTAAAAAAATAAAACTCCCCTTGGATGGCCATGACTTCAAATCTAGATGTATTTTTCAATGCTGAACACCTTTTCTGAATAACATTTCCCGAGATTTTTCAAAATAAGAGTACTTTACTCTTGCCTCAAAAATAAATATTTGGAGGCGCCTTGTATATTACATGTGTTTTACTATATTTTGTTGGTGCATGTTGAGTTTTAGGGTATGCTCAAACTTATATCAGAAATAACTTTTTGTCGAGAAACCCTTAATAAGTAAGTTTCCCGTATGGTGGATATTTTGGGTATGAACTGTGCAAAAAAATATCCAAATACACGTATGTTCTGCGTCAACTCAACAAGTTTGCAAACATAGAAACCTTATTGAGTGCCTTTCATCGTCTCATACAATCCTATTTGTATTATTTTATGGAGTAATACTCCAAACTCAAAAAAGTCTTCATTATTCAAAAGCAGGCTATAAAAGTCATAGCTAATGCAGGGCATAGGGATCACTTCCGGCCGCTGATTGCAGAGTATGGAATATACATAAAAACAAAAATGCCTACTCAACTAATGCGGAGTTCCATAAATACAATAAAAATCTGCTAAGAGAACCAAGACATCGTCTAAGCAAGTCATCCAGAAACTCTGTTGATATTGCGATATACAGGGTGTTTCAATTTCGATTCTCACCATTGGGATCTCGGAAACTATGAGACATACGAAGATGGTTAAATTGAAGCAAAGTTGCGCATTTACCTAACTAACAATATGGCGTTGAGAAAGTTCTGAAATTCCAAGTATATTCGGAGATATCTGGAAAAAACAGAAATTTCAGAAAATGTTTTTTTTCTGGCTTTATTTTTCAAAGGATTCGAAAATAAATTACACTTCCACATTGCCACTTTTTCCCTGCTACATAACGGTGTTTTCAGATTTTCTATCAGACATTCCGTCTGCTGGACACCATCATTACCTTTATTTTTTCTTACGGGCTCTACTTTGCATTCTTTCTGTTTTGAATAGAACCAGATTTTACCTTTTCAATGATATATCTTAAATTAACATTCTTTTTCGAAAAGTTGGAGACATTGAAAAAAATTAATTCTTAACATAATAGGCTTTGACCTTGATGTTTCTAAATTTTACTTTCAATTTGTTACACTCAATGAATTTTTTTTTCATTTACAAAATACCCGCATCAACCATCAAGGTTATTAGCAGTTTGACATAGTATTTCACAAAAGTTTTTACAATTTATGTAGTCGGTTAAGAATGAGATAAGTGGTTGTGATAACAGCTTTCCCCTAAAATGTTCTGGAGATTTTCCGCTAAATTATGCTCCAGCCTTTCTGCATAGTATATTGTTCACTCTACTAATATGTGTTTTACTGAGAGGTCTGTCTCGCATATATCGCAGGATGGTTTTTGTTTTCCAGTTATTAGATATTCATGAGTGAGCCTTGTATGGCCAAGGCGAAATCTGGTGATAGCTATTTGATGGCTTCTGACTTCAGTTAAAGTTTTGTAAGGTGTTGCAATGATTTGTTTTATTTCAGATAGTTTTGAGGGTTGTTGGGACCATACGTGTTGCCACGTATCAAGCACTTTATTTTTGATGAACACTTTGAGGTCGCTGGGTGTTGTTCTTGTTTCTGTCACGGCATCTGCTTGTTGCGCAGCTTCTTTCGCAC